>PVIC010037666.1:0-17983 GCA_004025085.1 Thryonomys swinderianus | reverse complement strand
ATAGTAGTATTTATTTTTCTACTTGTGTCTAAAAGTATGCCATCTGTTTGTATCTGCATGTATTTCTGTCTACAACCTTACTGCTCCCCCTTTTGAGAGTGGTATATATATTAATGTCATGCTTAAGTACGGAGAATACAGCTTCATTTATTCTGATGCTGCCAGTGTGCATTGTTTCACCTTTTTTTTTTTTTTTTTTTTTTTGAGACAGGGTCTCACCTTGTAGTTCAGGCTGGCCCTGAGCTCACTATGGTGCCCAGGCAAGCCTCGAACTCAGCAATCCTCCTGCCTCTGCCTACCGAGTGATGGGATGACAGGCTTGAGCTACCAAGCCCAGCTGTTTCACACTTCTTTTTATCTGAACACCAGTATCTTCCAGATTATCAGTTTTTAAATTAGATACCAATTTAAACATTTGAAATATTTCTGATTCTGTCATCTACATTCTTTTCTCTAAACTTATATAAGACATGTCTCACCAGCATTTCTGTAATAGCATTTTAAATTAAATTCTTTGCACTTAGCAGTACACAAACATGATCACATTTTACATTCCCCTGGGAGATAATGTTCTGAAACATTGATGTTTCCTCAGTGTTAAAAACTTTAAAGAATTTTTATTGCCTTAAATATGCTAAAGCACTGCCTTACAAGGGACCTTAACTAGTTGGCCTCAGTCCAAATCTGCTCTGCCTTAAGTACAGTGAACATTTTCTTAATGAGTAAGCACTTCCCACAATTTTAACTATATACATACAATCACCTCTACTGTAAGCCCCAGTACAAATTAAATCTCCTACATGATATCTTCATAAATTTCCCAAAGTAGAAGTCAGTGTTCTTTCTTCTTCATTGTAGAAGCACCTCTTACAACGTTTAAATATTCATTTTGTTTTAACTCCCTTGTTACTTTGCCTATCTGTATCTATTGCTCCTCACAACCAGATTGCAGTATCTCTGAAAACAGGAATCTTATAAAGTTCCTTTTTGTCTTCACATTTTCTAACATGTCTTCTTTTATCATGTAATGATTAAGAACTAGCTGCATGGAACAGAATAAAACACTTTGTATTTTCTGTACTATTATCCTAAAAAGAAGGTTATATTGGGAAAAAATAAATCCTTTAAGGAATAAAAACATTATATAGTGTGCTTCATTAAAAAAAAAACTATAAACCCAGAGCAATAAAGAGACCATAATAGGCAGAAGTGTCATAACTGTGTAATGATACCAAAAGGTTTCTGGACATGTGCCTTTGGAACTCTGGGAACAGAAGGATGCAGAGGAAGAAACGTTTGGAATGAGGTACCTTGGTTTGTGTTATGGTTCAGATCTAAAATGTACCTTCCAAATCCCATGTGTCTGGAGGTGGAGCTTTTGAAAGGTAATTGAGCAATAGAGTCATCAGTGGACTAATCCAGTCTCAGGAAGTGAGCCTGGCTGAAAGAGGTGGGTTATAGGAGGCATGACATGGAAGGGTATATGCTTTTCTCTGTTTTTCTCTTCTCTCTCTGCTTCCTTGTTGCCACTGGTTAAGAAGCTTTACTCCACCATACTTTTCTACCATTCCTTCCTTGGAGGGAACTAACCATGGACTGTACCTTTTGAAGCTGGGAGCCAAATAAATCTCTTTCCTATACCTTGTATGTGTCAGATATTTTGCCCCAGTGATGAGAAAGCTGACAAATGCAGCTGAGATTCTTTATTATGTTGTGAAGTGCCACTTGGTTTACTCCTCTTTTAGCCAACTTGACTGTTCTCATTTCGAAGAAGGATGAAGCCCTTATCCAGTGAATGGTACTTTCCTCAGTCTCTATGGCTCTGTTGCACCCTTGGCTCCCGGGGCCATGTTTGCCTACAGTGCACACAGGGTTTCCTGGGCTCTTGCTGTTGGAGAGGAAGTCTGACTTCTGGGGCCCTGCGATACACATCATAGTTTATAGACTAATCACATTGTTGTCAACTGAAAGCCTCTTAAACTCTTAAACCCAACTCCATCTGTCCTGAGCAGGTCTCTGTATGTGAGTCCTGACATAGTGAACAGCAACCTAACTTAGGATGTAATCAGCTGAAAGCCTAAAATAAGAGTATATATATATATATATATATATATATATATATATATATATATATATATATATTGCAACAAATAGATGAATTTCAGCAACTCACAGAGTTAAAGTACAGAATTTGGAAATTTTGCATTTCCAAAATGTTTTCAGTTAATGTTCATGCTGCTGAGTGACAGGAAACACTAAGTAGTGTTAGAACATTAAAGCTAGTGAGGAAGAAGTAGCGAATAATACTGAAAATGTGTCTGATGTGCATATTTTGAATTCTCTTGGATAAGGTGTGCTGAGATTTAGCTTAGAAACAACATATTAGTAAGACTGTTTTGAGTATAGTTATAACTGTATTCTCTAATTCAGCTCTATAAACAGCAAACCAGCCACTTTGACATTTTTGATCTCCATATGTTTTATTCCTCTCTCCGTTCCTAATAAAGTTTTCAGAGTAGGTGTGTGTGTGTGTGTGGGTGTGTGTGTGTGGGGGTGGGTGTGTGTGTGTCTGTTTTGGTATACTCCCACACAAGATCACAATTCAGCAGGCACAATCATTTTCCCTGAGACTAGTTCTCAAATCTCTTCTCCTTCACAGATACTTAGACTAATATTCAACTCCTAGTCCATCATCTCTCTTAAATAGTTTAGACGGTTTGTACAAATACCCTCATATGAGCTAAAGTTTTTGCTAGATATTTGTGATATTGGTTTTCATGGGATCAATGCCTTCCTCTTCTCAAATCATGGGAAAGAAAGAAACAGTAACTTTTTGTTGTTGTTGTTACTGGGTGATTCTATCAAGACAGAAATTCTGCAATCTTTTGGCAAAGGAGGTATATGTTGTCACTAAGTCATGAGTCATGAGAGCTGAATTCACCTGTGCTCAAAGCACAGATTTTGAGAATCCTCAGAGGCAAGAAAACTTTGGTGAAATTTTGTACTCACTGTATGTGGAATTTCCAGAGTGGCGAATACACAGGCTGTTTTGCATGATGGAAGATTAAACAGAATTCTGTGGGCCTGGCATGTACTGTATTTGAATGGTCAGGGAAAAGATATAACAACAAAAAACATATATTTTTGGAACAAAAGGAAATTGCATTTCCTTCTCTCTCTTTTTTTTTTTTTTCAGGGAAGAATCTATTTGGAGGACACATTTTGATAAGGGGTAGGGCCCTCTATATTAGCTCCATCTTTCTGAGAACTTATGAGGGAGACAAACCTCAGATAATCTAGTGACAAAATAAGCAATGACCATGTGGGAATTAAGTCATAAAAATATCTTTTTAAATAGTGGGGTTCAGGGGCTGGAGGGTTAGCTCAGTGGTTCCGGCGCCTGCCTCGCAAGTGCAACGTCCTGAGTTCGATCCCCGGTAACCACATATAATGCTGGGCGTGGAGACTCACGCCCACCAGCTATGAGTACCACATAGCACAGTGCCGGACGTGGTGGCTCACGCCTGTCATCCCAGCACTCGGGAGGCAGAGACAGGAGGATTGCTGAGTTCGTGGCGGCTTGCCTGGGCACCAGAGTGAGCTCAGGGCCAGCCTGAACTACAAAGCGAGACCCTGTCTCAAAAAAAAAAAAAAGTGGGGTTCATACTTTCAAAGACACAGCAAAGATATTCTTCAGTTATCTTCTGACACAGGTGTTGTTGTCTAGGTATTTTATGTATTGAAAGCTAAAGGATATTTGGAGACCGAAACTCAAAAACAATGAAGTTTGACCCTTGATGACAAAAAGTAAATAATGATCATGAAAAAAATATAAAAGAAATAAAATCCAGGACTAACCTATAGGAGAGGTAAAAAGCAATTAAGCAGTCGGTGGTAAGATAAGATAAAGAAGTAAGTGACTGAGACATTTAACACGAGAGAAGACAAGGCTTGAAAAACTTTCCGACCTGGAGCCTTGTGTGAAAGAGTCAGGGCTTGACCCCCCCCCCGACATCCTTGAGTTTCAGGACAGTAATTGACAATTTGTGCCCAGAAGGTTTTGTTTCTTTACCTAACACACGTTTAAACATCCTATCACTGCTGTTCATGTTATTACCATTATTAAATAAATCATTTATTATAAATTACAAAATATATAGAAGGAAAATATTTGTTGAGCACTGTCAAGCAATGTGGCGTATTTTAATTTGTACAGATCTCCCATCCTTCCTCGCCTATTGTACCTCATTTCTTAGCGGGCAAGTCCCCCTTCTTCACTGTATGTGGAATTTCCAGAGTGGCGAATACTCAGGCTGTTTTGCATGATGGAAGATTAAACAGAAGCTGTCTGGCAGGTATTCCAGGCTCCAACAAGCGATGCATGTCTGAGAAGGAATGATTTTAAGATTTTCTCTTCATTCTGGGCCTCTCAATAAGCTTTCAGACTGAGAGGCATTTGTTGAAATTCTTAACTCCCATGTGTTTTTTTAGATCTCCAGTATCCATTGTCTCTGTTTTTCCAAGCCATTTTCATGGGAAAAAAAAAAAAAAAGAGGGAGACAGTCTTACCAATGTGTCAACTATACTTGGCTTGTTGATAATATAACTACGTATTTAGTAGCATTTCCTCTACTGACCCTAAACAAAGATTGGAGTCCTTATTTCTGATTTCCACTTCGTTCTTATTCTTACAAGTTTGTCAAAGCAAATTATAAGATGCCACGTTGAAGATTAAAAACAGAAATTATTTTGAGTAAAACCAGCAAGGACATGATTACTGACAGAAAAGAGGAAATATGTGTAGGTAGAGAAGTTAAATTGAAATTTGCTACCTTTTAAAGGATGTGCTGTGTTTAGCATGCAATTATGTATTTCATAAGGGCAAATACGAGTTACGAATAGAAGATTTAATTCTGCCCACTGAATGTAAGAAAAGAAATGCTCCCTGCCTGTCTTTTCTTAGTTTCATTATTTTTCTTTTCCTTGAAAAACACACTTTCCTTAAGGTGTGTCTGACTGCATCAGAGTGGTCTTTGGAAAACTTAATGAACTTCTGCAAGCTCTGAAATCTGGTTACGTCTTCCTCAAGGACCTGGGATCCGCCTCTGAATTATCAGAGGACCGTCCTGTTTCTGTGGGAACAAAGGAAGCCAACTTCTGTGCACGCCTTGCTCCACTGTGCAAAATTATCTACTGTCATAACCTCAGCAAAGTTTATTTTTCTTTTGAATAAAGCTAATTAGTGAACACAGATGGTCACCCCAACTACCCAGTGAGTTGGATGAACTGGGTATGACAAATGGTGCTGTCTCCTCTTACTTGAGAACTAGTTATTGTTTATCTTGAAAACAGGCATTGTGGATCATATCTACTTGGCTATATTAAAAAGTGAAATTTCTCTTTCTGTTTTTGTACATTTCTAAGCAGATTGCCTGTGATACCCCTCACATCCCAATGTAATGCTTACTGAATACTAAAATCCTTTTCTTTTCCTACTAAGTCTGTTTATAGCTTTTCTGGAATCAGAACAGGTTTTGTTTTTTTTTTAACTGTATTTCCCTATTAATATGTAATCAAATTCCAAGAGGTTAGAACATTATTAAATACTAATTATGTATTCATTTTAGCCAAAGGAAATAAAAAAATCAAGATCTTATTTGTTAAAATGAAAATAATTTAAAGGTGATCTTATAGTAAATTCTCTTTAAAATGAAATATTGAAGTATAATGTAGTATTTGATCCTTTTCATCACAGGATCTCTGAGAAAGAATCTGTGCTTGGTCTTTAGTACAGAACTTACAAGCTCAGTCATTTTTACTGGTGCACTGAAGCCTTCATTTTTTTACAGTGGAAAGTGTATTACTTAATAATTTTAAGACATACTTTTATAATAGGGTAATTATTTCCACATTTATCACCTGCTCCTCTATCTTGTTTACACATTTCATGGCTAATATTTTTTTCTGAGAATGCACTTTCAGTAGACACTATGTCAGATCTACAGATAGGGTTTCTGTAATTTCGATGAAGAATGTCTCAGCCAATGCTTCCTAGCCTGTAATTTTGAGGTTTCAATATTAGCACTAATAGTGGTTCATTTGCTTCTGGTTGCTTTTGTGCTTTTATATTATTCTAAATGTACCTCCTGATTCATTTGGAGCAAATGCCTTTTAAATCTAAAAGGGCAGTGACTAAAATACGATCACACTGACAGCACCTACTGTACAGTAGAAAAATGATGACTCACTGAATGGGGTTTTATAATTATTCTTATTCTATGAGAATATGACAGGTTTTTTTCCTAACACATAAAGGAATAAATCGGAACTCTGATTTGTATGGCTATTATGTGGAAATATTCACTAGGGCACCGTGAATATGAAATAAGCAGCTGAATCCTATGTTCAGTGGGGTCAGGAGTCACTTCCTAAAGGAAAAACCGTATGTGCGTGCATGGATTTATAAAGGGTCCTAGGTAAAGTGATGGCTGTGCTTCACAAGATTAATACCCCGTGTTCACTCATAGTAAACAACAATGAATGCTTGAAGGATGAAGGCCGCCTAAGTGCATTAAACAATTTGAACAAATTCAAAGGAAACAAAGCATTTTGATGCAGTAGGTATTGAAGTATCTGTATTCATGTGGGTTGGTTTCTGAGACTGCAGTGGTGTCTGTGCCATCTGGGGAATGTGATGTTTGCCTTCCTCGGGCAAAATTTCATAACAACAAATACATCTCTAAACAGCTGCCTGATCTTGGACTATGGCTGACCAATATTAGGAAAGAGTTGTTGCTCCTAATCAGAACAGACACTGGTGTCTTTCTCATGCAGATGATTCTTCTAACAGCACTTTGAGTTAGAATTCAGTCATGTATTGGTTTGGATTGTATGGGGTTGCTAGGAAACACCTCTCTCCTAACGTGGATGGAAAGATACTTCTTCACAGCGCTAATTTTTTTTTAGAGTGATGGATATTAAATTTAAGATGATGTGTGAATTAAACATTTTCATAAAATTGAAGATAAAAGGTTTTGGTTCTTCAGAAGATGTAGTTATATAAAGAACTGCTGGCTTACCTTTTAATCTAAAATTTCTGCATTTTAATATTGAAGACATGAAATTTCCTGTACATGGCAGTGTTTTTGCTGTGCACCCAGAAATGTGAGAGGATATTAATTAGCATGTTGTTAGAGTGTAAAGGATTTTAATAGCCTAACTGGAAAGGCTCCCACCTGTCCCTGGAAAATTATAAGCAGCAATTCATGAGCTATAACTGATAACCAGATGGATAAGTATGGAGTTAATGTTATTTCTTCTGGGATCAGAATGTCAAAATGAATATCTAATTAGGTTACTGAACAACTCTAAGGAACAGAAAGCAAAAGTAGATCAAGGAGCAGTTTTAAAAACAGTACAAGTAAACTAAAGCCATTTTAATATTAAAATTAAAAAGTCAAAAGAATGGACCTTTTAAATTATTGAACATGAGGCAAATATAAATTTGATTACTAGACCTATATAAACGGACTGAAATTTATTTAACTCTCACTGGGTATGAGCTGATATATAAATTGTGGAATACCATTAAATAAAGACAAAATGTTTTCTGGACGCTAACATAATTGGCTAAGCCATAAGTGTCATTTTTGTTTGAGAAAAATATACTGTTGATGTTTCTTTAAATCTCTAAATAAAAAGCATTTACTTGAAATTCATGTCAATAAATAGGGAGAGAGGCAAATGAACCTTCTTCATGTTCAAAGTTAACAAACTATACTGTAGATTATTGAAGTACTAGGTCTTGAAGACTTGTAATTTTTTGATAATTTTGGGAAGTTATGGTATTTGTATGTGTATTTATAAAATAAGCATATTTTCAACAACTTCATTTGTTTTGTTTCTCTTCCCAATTTGAAATTATTTTCATAAATATGTTAACTAGTTTTACCTCACCATCTGAAGCATCTTACAAAAAATGAACATGTATATATTATATCAGTGTGTCTGTAGCCATAGAGAATTTGTTCTGCACACACAAAATCACAAACAAATAGGTAGATGTGTGATTAGTGATTAATCATAATTGATTAGTGATCTCTAAAACGGAGTTTTGACGATGAGAAAGAGGTCAATGAAATGTTTTTAATACTTCCATCAAAAGGTGCCCATTACAATACGTGACTAAGGCTGAGACTCCACAGTCCTTCCAACATGATTTAAATCAATGATCTATTAATGCTGTGTCTTTAGGAAAATGTTTATCTCTCAAGCAATCCCTTTCTTCATTTACAAGTTAGAAAATTTTTTAAAAATCTCATAACAATTATGTGAAAAATGTAGCTAAGGGATATAGAAAAATTTTAACCATAGTAATCATGCAATTACTACTAATAATTAAGGTCTGGTTTTCACAAATATCAACTAAACACAAAATCACCTGGGAATTGGGCAAAACCATGTTTCTGTCATTGCACACTGTGTATAAAATGTCTTTTCTCCTTGATATTTCTTATCTGAACCTTGGTTCCTTTCAGGGCTACTATTTTTCTAAAGTTATTTTTTTTTTCACATTCCTACATAAGAGGTTTTTACTAAGGTGGGAAACAAATAGCTACAAAAACTCACCATTGCTGTTTTATATCCACACTCGCAGCAAGCAGAATCTTCGCCAGCATCGGCCTCCTGCTTCTGTATGCAGACGGAAGCCAGGATGGGTCAAAATTCTTCCTTGTGCCAGGGCTCCCTGAGCAGCTCTCTTAAGCCTGTCATCATTGGTGTCCACTTCTACTTTGTGGGAAAATGTGCATATTAATATAAAATATGAATTTTAGTCATTAAACACCCATCTCATATAGACTTATGGATTCCTTCAACTGGCTAAACTTGTACCACCATCGGCAATGTGAAATAAATGTGATCACCTAAGCTAAAATCATCAACCTGCTTTAAGTTTCCCTAACACTTTAGGATTCCAGCGTTCCCGTTGGGTGTGCGGTAATTAAATGTTCGAAGTGAAATGCTTCTTCAAGCCCGATGAAGTCACCTTGATGATTTTGCGCTCATTAACACTTCTTTCAGTGACTAATGTTAGTTATTGGAATCTAACAAGAGGGAACAAGACATAAAAGAGGAGGTCGCCCACTACTCTTCAAGCTTCACAGTGTGGCAGGAAAGGCCTTCCGAAAAGACACCAGAAGGAGAAAGAGGTGCAAGAGATTTGCAGAGGACAGAGAGAGAGAGGTGAGGGGGCGTGACTTCCGATCATGCTAAAGAACTGTTCCGTGTGAAAGAAAAGCAAGAGTCAAAGGGCTCCCTCCGACCAGAGACTCTGAGAGCCTCCCCAGGCCGAGGAGAAGCACAAGAAACACTTCCAGCAGAGGAGCCCCCCCCCCGCCCCAGCACCAGGGTTTAGCCCCTCCAGGCCTGCGCCCCGGTCCTGTCCACAGGGGCTGCAGCGGAGGGGCCTTGAGCTTCTGCAGCAGGTCTTCAGAAGCAACCCGGAAGCCTCCTCTGCTTCCTTCTGCTTCGACAGGCTGTCCCAACTTCCGTCCCAGAATACCGACGATGAACCAGGAATATTACTGCACAGTTCTGCTTCTTTTAAGGAGGCATGGCTTCCAATGCACAGAAGCTATTTTAATACCAATATCCCAGTTGAATTTTCTCAGATATTTGTGGAGCATTTTTTTCCCCTCTAGATCAATATGTAAAAATAAATGGCTGTGATGGACAAGACTCCCCTTTTCTGGTACATAAATTAAACAATTATTTTGTTTTCTTTTTTAATCTAAATATGATCTATGAGTGCTCCTCAATATAGGAAATCAGTTAACACCAACTAGATCAGGAGCGCGGCGAGAAATGGATTAGCAGCTGTCGCACTAGACTCTCGACAACCTATTCCTTAATGAAGTCAGACAAGTGGAGCTCTCCGTGCATGACCTTATACTTCCTTTTGCTGTTAAGTGATTGATGCATTCATGGATTAATGGGTGGGTGCATATATGAATTTATTGATTGTCAGGTGCTAATTAATAGGGATATCATAATTAGGGGATAACAAGGCCCTTGTTCCAAAGAATTGACGACACAAAGGAGAAAAGCTTGGCAGACTAGATTGGTCATAACAATGCAAATTCTACTGTAGTTGGCAAGTCTAGGAGAACCTGTAAAAATATAATAGAAGCTATTAGCTAATATTATGGTACCAGAGAGAATTTTCAGAGGACAGTGACATGTTCAAAAAATATTAAGAAGTTCAAAGGTGGTTAGTGTTAGAATTATTTTAAGCACAGGAAACGGGGAGTATGATTGCGATCCCAAGTGAACCAGAGTGAGACATACTATTCTTCCGGTATTCAGTGACCTCTTACAGCCTGTTTACACCCTCCAGAAACAGGTATCATGTCCACAATTGAATACTCGTTACCAGAAAAACACCATAAAGCAGAATATATGAGAATTTTTCTATTCAAATAATTTAAAATGCATAAAACTATAGTAGCAATGGTGAAAACGATGATAGTGGAATTGGAGTCTCATGAAGGTTCCCATTTCAACATCACCAAACAAGAGCCCAAGTTAGAAATCTGTACATACCTCTCAGTTTTGTTGCTGAGTTCCAGATCACTGAGTGCCCCTAGGCCTTCATTTTCTTTCTGATAAGTGGGCACCTTCCTGTGCATATAAAGCGTTTCATCACCTCCTAGCTTTGCACACACAGTACATGTTATTACATTTGTTATCATTTTGGCGAATGTCCCTTGTCACATATCTCTCAGAATATATGCAAATGAGGCACTTTATGTGGGGTTGCCGTACTCAGCAAATGCAAGATGTCTTTCCATATTTGGAATATATCACACATTGAAATCTTAACCATTAGTGATATGAAATTTAAATTTAACTGGGCCTTTTGGATTGTATGTGGTGAGATTATATGTAGAGTGAAGCAGAGGGCAAGTGAGCAAAGAAAAGATGATAATAATGGTAAAAATACATGGACAATGGACAGTGGTAGGTACATCATTATATGTACATTTTGTTTTTTTTCTCCTTAAAATCAATATACTTTTATTGCAAACATCAAAAGTAAAAATATGCAAAAATACTTTTGCAATCATTGAATATCATAGTCTGTTAGTATTTTACATACTGTGGAAGTATACACAGTCTAGGTATGTATCTATATAAGTGGATAACAGATGGACTTGTAAATATTTATTTCTTATGTAATGACCTATCTTAAATGTCTCTCTGTGTCAATAAACCCAGATGTGTATCACGTTTATATTAGGGCATAATTTATTCCTTTATGCAGAAAAATAATTGACTTACACTTTCATTAAAATTGGCTATTTAGTTTGTTAAAAAGTACAATTTTAGAATCAGTAGTGAGTATATTAATCAGAAAATCCTTGCTGGGCATGGTGGCTCACACCTGTCATCCCAGCACTCGGGTGGCAGAGGCAGGAGGATTGCTGAATTCAAGGCTTGCCTGGGCTCCATAGTGAGCTCAGGGCAAGCTGAACAGCAAAGTGAGACCCTGTCTCAGAAAACATAAATAAAGAAAAGGGAAAATTAAAAAAGAAAAGAAAAGAAAAAGGAAAATCCTTGTAAGCACATTCATAGTAGGAAAGGGGAAGCTTCCTCTCTACCCTCTAAGGATGTGGGCAGTTGGTTGATTGTTTGACTTTTTGGGCTGAATTAAATTGCAAGTTAAATTGATATAAACCTGTGAATTAAACTGATAGAGAAGTAGCAAGAAAAACCACACCCATTTAACTCACGACATGTTTTACATGGCCCAAGAGCCTCCGTAAGGAAATGAAGATTCAAAAGGGCTGTTAAATGCTTAATAACTAAATTGGACAAAGTCATAAACTGTGCAAATGTTATAAGGCAAAGGGGCGGAGAAGGCAGGAGATGGTAAGAGCTGTGCTGATTTCCCCACACCTGACCTTCCTGTCTGTGATGAAAACAGTTGCTGGTTTCTTTTGCTCTAACAAAGTCATCTTTCAAGAAGAGGAGGCCAGACTGTTCCTCTCAAACCTGATTTTTTTTTTAAGTGGCTTTAGTTCGAAATAATTCTCAGGATAATATGGCATATTTTAAGGTGAAGTGTAGCAGCACCTTCACTACATTTTTATTTTCACCATAGACTAAATTATTTAAACCAAAATAATTTGGGTGCAAATATAAAACCAGTTTTACACAAGCTGAGACGTGGGGAAAGGGCCTGGCTGTCTCGTTTTCCCCATGTCTGGAGAGGGCGTGGCTTGGCCAGCAGCTCCCTGTGCCCCCCTCACCCCGCTGGGCTGGAGAGTCTGCTTCGGTGCCCAGCCAGGCAATCACACCGTCGTTCTCCGCTCCAACATGAGTGCCGCCAGCTGCTCTGGTGCCCTCCCAACTCCTGCCAGTCTGGAGGGCACTGTGGTCCTTTAGAAGCAGGAGGAAGGTAGCCAGCCATAACTAAGGCCTGCAAGGGAGGGATTTGAGCCTCTCGCTGGCAAACCAAAACTCCCAGCAGCCTTGAGGGCTGCCCCTCGCGGGATCAGGCCCGCAGCTGCTGCATGCAGCCGTGCCCGCCTCTTCTCAGACTTCAGGCTGGGTCCCGGCCCTCAGCGGCAGCCCAGACTCCGTTAAGGAACTCGTGTTTGTATTAAACTCCTCGAGGTTTATTTCTTGGGTAGTATAGACTCCAATGTCCTGTGAATTTTTTTGGACTTTTTATCCTGAGTGGTGTGGACAGAGCAGTTTTGTTTTTTTTTTTTTTTAAGGAAGAGCAAGACAAACTAATAGTAGGCGACATTAAAGAATTGTAGAGACCAGCAGCCAAAAAAAAAAAAAAACCTGTGGTTGAGACCAGCACCTGGTAGAATCAACCTTCTTTATCTGACAGTGACAGTTACTTATTACTTATTTACTTTTTTTTTTTTTTTTTTTTGAGACAAGGCCTGCTTTGTAGTTCAGGCTGGCCCTGAGCTCACCATGTAGTCCAGGCCAGCCTTGAACTCAGGAATCCTGCTGCCTCTGCCTCCCAAGTGCTGGGATTACAGGTGTGTGCCACTACACCCAGCATTGTAGTTTGTGGTACTGGGGATTGAACTTGGGACCTTGCACTTGTACTCACGAGGCAGACCCCAGAACCACTGAGCTAACTCTCCAGCCCTGGGATTCTGTTCTTTTAAATTTTAGGTGGGTGCTATGACATACACAACTGAAACTGAGCAGGGAGGCAGTCAGAGAATTTAACAAGATTGTCTCAAAGTGAAAACAAACAAACAAAAACGGTTTGTAATGCATCTCCGTATAAGGCCCTCAGTCGGTGCGATGTCGAGTCCTACAAACTACATACCTACGTACTTTGGAGAAATGGAAAGGAGAGAGAAAGACTCATAGCAAGGCAGAGATTATTAGAGATCAAGAATTGGGAAGGGCGGGAGGCAGAGGCAGGAGGATTGCTGAGTTTGAGACTTGCCTGGGCTACATAGTGAGCTCAGAGCCAGCCTGAACTACAAAGCGAGACCCTGTCTCAAAAAAAATAAAAAAAAATAGAATTGGGAAGGGCCACTGTTTCCAAGGGCCAGGACACCAGCTCCCTCTCTCAAGGGCTCTCTGAGGGGTGGTAGAGAATGAGGAAGCTGAACACTGAGGGCTAGATCAGCTCCTCTGCCCGGGTCTGTGATCGCTCATCCAGGTTCTGTTTGCGTGATTCCCTGTCCTTGTGGAACTGAGAGCCTTTTGTATAATGGTGTGTTCTATAGGCAAGAATTAAACCAGGGGAATTAATGAGAGGCGTTGGCGTCTTTTATGACGCTAAGAGAATGTGTGAAAGGGTCCCAATTTATAGGGAGATGTCCCTTGAACTTTTCTTCACACATACTATAAATATTTTAGTGTGTTGTTACTTGTTTAATATACTGAATTATCTTCTAATAATTGACTAATTACAAACCGATCTAGGAACTTTGACTTTTTCTTATATATGAAACTACATGCAAAAGCATAGAATAAACATACTATATTACAATACTTAAATCGAGTGAAGAAGAATGTACATAGACTAATATTAAGATACAGATACTAAGACATACATAAATTTTTTTTTATTTTTTATTTTATTTATTTTTTTTAATTGCATTCTTTATTGGTCACTTTGCATACATCTCACACTCACAGATAACATTGGGGAATTTGTACCAATGAGAATTGA
Source organism: Thryonomys swinderianus (assembly GCA_004025085.1). NCBI lineage: Eukaryota > Metazoa > Chordata > Mammalia > Rodentia > Thryonomyidae > Thryonomys > Thryonomys swinderianus. The sequence goes on along the minus strand of PVIC010037666.1, from coordinate 3,765 downwards.
CTGTGTCATATATTGGTACATACATAAATTTTATCTACGACTTAGTTTATATCACAGTCTTCTATATCCCGGTGTTCTGTACTTCAAATTCTGACAGATCTTACCTGCCCGGATGGACTCTGTTAGACTAAGGTGCGACTTTCCAAGGGCAGGAAGTTAGACCCTCATTTTCTTTTCAGGAATTTGGGGAGAAGACATGAGAATGTGAAAGGAAAAAAGAATCCTGTAGTGAAGCTGACAAGTCACAGAGAAGGTGAGGCTTTGGGTCATTAATAATATGGAGGCTTTGATTCAAGGGCTGCTTTTTATTTTCACGCTTCTGTGTAGCGTACCACCCACTGAGGGAACCTTGCTGGGTAACAAATATGTCCTACACTAACAGCAAGTTTTGTTTGTGAGCTCTCTTCAGCTCGGCTCCTGACTCCTCCTAACTCTTCCAGTTTTACCACATTAACTTTTCCTAACCCTTCCGGTTTCAACACGTAACTTCTACTTAACTTCAGTTGAATCAAAGCCTTTCAGAACTCGTTGGCACAGAGAGACTTACAAGCGCCTTCACTAGTCGCAGAAGAGATTTGGAGGTGCCTGAGTCCTGATTCCCAAGATCATTCTCCTTGGGCCTCTGTGGTAAAGAAAATGGCCAGCCCTCCCGCTGCAGAGCCTGCACAGATTTGCAGACAGTTCCGCAACAGCAGGATGCGAGGAGAAATCGCCCCCACAGGAGACACCGAAGGCTCCCCAAACCGGGACTGGGTGCTGTCCCACCTGGACGTTCAGCTCAGAGATCGGAGCAGCAGGGCCAGCAGTCTAGTGCAAGACTAAAGGGTGTGGAGATCAGATGAGTTTGTGGACTCTCTCACCCACCAGTACCCTAACTCGTACACACACCATCTCAGAAGAAAAGAGAGACAGGATGAGATTTCACCAGTAGAGAGTTATTTTGACCATGTCCTTGGAGGCTGAAAGGCAGATAAGAACAATTTTGTTAAATAAAGATAACACAGTTCTCATAATATCTGAATTCAAGGTGATAACTTCACAACCTGAAAAAATAAGGGCCTATCAGGTTTTCAGTCAGTACTTCACTTCGATACATAGCTGCTGTGTCTCAAAATGGAGTACTGATTCCATATGAGCCATAATCATAAACAGTGTCCAGTTAGGTGTGGGCAGATATTGTAGTTGAAGACATCATCATATGAATAACAGAACAGAAACCTGTATCTTTCTCTTCCAAAAGCCCTAGGTTCATACCTCGGGAATAGAAAAAGAAGACAAGAAAGAGCAGGAAGAGGAGGGTGAGAAGAAAAGAAGACTTAAACTTAGCCTGAGCTCCTACAAAGTACAATATTTGAATAGAAAATGGCCGATAAAAATACATCCGCTAAACTCTTGTGCACATAAGAGTCAGCACAACAGTCTGACTGTGGTTTGCTTGCCCTATGAAGCTGGAATACGAAGGAATATCTGCCATTCTCCATTAAATGGCACCACATCAATGAAGTGCATAAACACTGTGGCTTTGGCTGAATCACTGCGTTTTTCTGGAAGTCCTGAGATTTTGGTACGTTCTGAGCACAGCACACTAAACGTGACCAGCCTCCTACACTGGCAACATGTGACTCCTGTTGTTACTAGATGGAGCGTCCTGAGGGACTCTTTTCAGATCTTTTGGAACCTGAACAAAGAAATGGACGCACAGAAAAGGCAGTGGAAACGTACAATTATTAAAGGTGGAAAAGGGTGTCCTCTACAGGGTGAGAGCGGGCTGGCGAACAGGCTTACCACAGTCTCAAGGATAAAGGGAAAGGTCCTCGCATTCACATTCTTGGATGTGGCTCCTTCTCATGCAAATAAGGTGCTGGCACAATTGTCTTATCAAAAACTCACCTGGGCCGGAGGGTTAGCTCAGTGGTTCCGGTGCCTGCCTTGCAAGCGCAAGGACCTGAGTTCGATCCCCGGTTACCACATATAATGCTGGGCGTGGTGGCTCATGCCTGTAATCCCAGCACTCGGGAGGCAGAGACAGGAGGATTGCTGAGTTCGCGGTGGCTTGCCTGGGCACCATAGTGAGCTCAGGGCCAGCCTGAACTACAAAGTGAGACCCTGTCTCCAAAAAAGCAAAAAAAAAAAAAAACTCACCTGGTTTGGGGCCATGTTTAAACTGCTTATAGAATCCCTTGGTTTCCTGTCAGATGTATATAAAGTATTTAACATATAGCTTTTTCAATTGGCCCTGCAAACAGTGGGAAGTCAAAGGAGGGACTGAAATTATCACTTTTTGTTTGTTTTTCTGTACAGTGCCCAGGAGCCATGGAGTCATTTCCAGTTTTGTGCTCTCCACGTGCCCTGTGGATTTTGATGGCCTTTGACCTATTCAACGCAGTTTGACTGGTTTGCCCCAGCCTTTATCACTTACCTAAATATTGTCATGATTTTCTGCAGAAATTAAATGTGTCTTACGTGACTTCACTGAGAGGAGGCCCCAGAAGCTTGTGCTTGAACTAGGTCGACAAATAAAACATCACCAGTATCCCACCAACCAATGATACCACCTCTCCATTCCTCCTAAATAAAATCACTTTCCTTTTGCATATAACAATCATTTCCTTGCTTTTCTTTATAAAATAATCACTAAGGCATACATTATTAATCACAGTAGTTTAGTTTTGCCCAATTTTTGACCATTGTAAGAAGGCCTTAATACACTGTGTTATTATAATTGTTATTTGTTTCTTGTGAGAAATTTTCCACACATTTTGAGTTCCAGTACGTCATGCTTTCTTTACGTTGGAAATAATTTATCTCTGTTATTTAACTTTTTGCTCTTTCAGCAGACTCTTTGATGAACCCACGATATTAATTTAAATGGAACCTTTTTATAAATTTATTCTTTTAAATCTTTTCTATCTCACTTAATTATTATTTTTCCATGAGGAAGTTATGAAGCCATTCACTAATATTATATTGTTTGTATTTATCCAGACAGATAATCTCTTTCAGGGAGCATGAATTGAGTGTATTTAATGAGAATCTTTGACTAGCAGAGTTTGCTCTGTCACAGCTGAAAAAGAAAATAGAAAAAATACACCAAATATGAAGGAATTTATTCAGAAGCTAAGGAAAGAATTATAATATGGGTCACATGTTATGGCAAGACACAGATGTACTAGAAAGGAGAGGCTAAGGGAACCTTTTTTACTAAAAAAGGAGAAATTTATGTAAACTTCTTGGATAGAAAGTTGGGTGGTTTCAGAGACACGATGCACCTGACTGGCTTTGCTTCACTGATAGAGGTGCTGGAGTAAATACTTCAACCAATTATTGCAGTCTTAACAAGTTTTAAACTTTGTTCTAGAAATATTTGCACCATACGAGGTAATGAAAACATAGGGTACAGCTAGAATGAGCAGGATTGCCTATGCAGCATTCAGAGGGTCTTTAAGTCAGTACTTATTTCAAATACTGGAGACCCGAATTTCCCCCTTCATCACTTCCTGGTTCTGCTTTTTCAGAGTCTGACAATGATGATTTTATCCTGGTATCAGCAACTTTCACAAAGTCTACCATTTCCCTCATGTTTTCTATTTTGCCTTTCTTTCTATGTTTTGTTAACCCATTTTGTTTATTTTGTAATAATTTTCCCATTTATTAGCTTATAAAGTTTTCACTATTTTACTGTTCTTAAATTAGTTAGCTTTGACTAATATCAACGTGCATTCTTGACAAGATGCAAACATTTATCCTCAACATAGAAAAATCTGT
>PVIC010037665.1:0-17967 GCA_004025085.1 Thryonomys swinderianus | reverse complement strand
GCTTGCGAGGCAGGCGCTGGAACCACTGAGCTAACCCTCTGGCCCAGTTTTTGTCAGTTTTTTGAGACAAGGTCTCCCTGCATAGCTCAAGCTGACCTCAAACTCACGGTTACACCTGTGGACCATCTTGCTTGGCTGCAGGTGTATCTTAAAATTACAAAGAGGCCCAGGAATGTAGCACAGCAGCACAGAACCCACCTGCCAAGTACAAGGCTCTGAGTTTGATTTCTGGTACAAAAAAAAAAAAAGTACACACAGGGTTATATTTCTATTCTTTAAATGATCTTGAAAACTAGCATAATGGAATACATAGAATCAGATTATGTAAACAATGCCAATTTTAGTCAGAGTTTGAGAAAAATGAATTAAAATCCTAGTGTGCTTCTTATTACCTCAGCTAAGCTTGGGTAACTAACTTGACTTTTCTTAGGCCTTAGTTTCTACATTTAAAAATGGGTATATGAAGCTGGATAAAATAATGCTCAAAAAAACCCAAGTAAAGTATGAGGCATATAAAAGAATAAGTAGTATAAAATTTCAGACATGACTACTAAACACTGATTTTCCCAGTACATATAAATATATCACATTATTAATAGACATATAAAAGAAGCAACATTCATATCTGTAGTTTTCTTAGGATAAAAAATATTCTAAACTAAGTTTAGGGTAATAATTATCCCTTACAGTTTCAGTAGAATGAAATGTTCCTTTCTTTTCTTCTATTATTACCCCAACAATGTATACTTGGTTTCATTTTAATCCATAACTTAATAGAGACGCTCATTATAGTACCATTCAGAAACTCCTTCTGCAAAATATTTTATGACCAGAAATAGAAAACTTTGGCAAGATTTTACAACCAAACACATTGGCCTAAACTTTTATGCCATTTTTATTTTGAACACTGTTTTTAACTGACTAGCTTGGCTGTAGGTCAGATGGAAGAAAGTGGAAGGAAGAAGTCAAATTTGGATAGAAAGAAAAGTTCTACTTGTATCTTGGTCGAGGGAGCAAGCTTGGTACCACCTCCTCATGGAAGGAGGTTCTGATGAAAGGAAAAGTCACTGGGTGTGGGGTTGGAACAAAAGCTGGGGAGGATGAGGAAGACACTGCTGACATTTTGAATTAAGTAATGTGTCATCCTGAGGGTCTGAGTACTGTCTCTGGACTCTATGCATTACATGAAGTGACATTTCCTTTCATCACCCCTCCCCCAGCTGGGGCAACTAAAAATGTTTCCAGATATCCCCTGAGGGCAGGAATCAAAATCATTCATGGCTGAACCACTTTTGGGCATGATTCTTCAGCATCTTTTTTTAAAAAACTGAATTCTTTATTGGTACATTTTATATACGCATCATGATCACAGACAATGTTGAGAGTTTGTACTAGTATATGACACTACTTCTCATTTTTTCCCATTTCCCTACCCATCCTATGACCCCCCACTCCCTATGTACATGTGCTGCTTCCTTTTTTAACATCACATTTCCCTTCCTCATTACTGACCCCTACCTTTTTCCCTTTTAATATTTTCTAATTCACAAAATCTGTCATACATTCTAGAACTCATTTATATCCTCAGATTCTTATGCTAGAGAAAAGATATGGTATTTACACATCTGTGACCTATTTATTTCACTTTTGACTATGTCCTCAAGGTATGCCCATTTGAGCATAAATGACTTGAACTAATCATTTGTTTTTGCTTTTTGAGACAGGGTCTCGCTTTGTAGTTCAGGCTGGCCCTGAGCTCACTATGGTGCCCAGGCAAGCCGCTGCAAACTCAGCAATCCTCCTGTCTCTGCCTCCCGAGTGCTGGGATTACAAGCTTGAGCCACCACATCCAGCATTGTAGTATTCGGTGTTGATTGTTGGTGGGCGTGTCTCCACGCCCAGCATTATATGTGGTTACCAGGGATCGAACTCAGGACCTTGCGCTTGCGAGGCAGGCGCCGGAACCACTGAGCTAACCCTCTGGCCCTGAACTAATCATTTTTAAGGCAGAGTAATATTCCATTTTATTTTTTAAAACCCCACATCTTCTTTATTCAGTCTCAGTTGATGGGCATTTGGGTTGTTTCCAACATTTAGTTTTCACAAACTGAGCTATTATGAACATGGGTGCAAATATGCCAGTATCTTTTTTTGGGCAATACTGAGGATTGAGCCGAGGACCTTTAACTAAACTTCATACCCAGCCCATTTTTCTTCTTTTGTAAAAATTTTCCACATTTGGGCCGGAGATTTAGCTCAGTGGTTCCAATGCCTGCCTTGCAAGCGCAAGGCCCTGAGTTCAATCCCAGTAACCACATACAATGCTGGGTGTGGTGACTCATGCCCACTAACCATTAATACCACATACCATAGTGCCAGGCATGGTGGCTCACGCCTGTAATCCCAGCACTTGGGAGGCAGAGGCAGAAGGATTGCTGAGTTCCAGGTTTGCCTCGACTACATAGTGAGCTGAGGGCCAGCCTGAATACAAAGCAAGACCCTGTCTCAAAAAAAAAAAAAAAAATTCCATATTCTTAAAATTTTAAAGCAGGGTCTCATTTAGTCATTAAGTTACCCATGCCAGGCTCAAATTTATGATTTTCTTGCCTCAGCCTAGTAGAGTACTAGGATTACAGGTGTGTACTACCACTCCGGGCTTCCCTGTTATTTTTTCTACTGTGCTAAAAGTGAAATGAATCTCTTGAACTTGAGAGAACTTGAAATCCAAACCCCAATTTACCATGTTTCTTCTAGCAGTTTCTTTTTTCTTTTTTTTACAGGCACAGTTTGTAAATACTTGGAAAGTGATTCATTTATAAGTTAAAAAAACACAAGTCATACAATGAGCAGTTTCCTCCATCTGTCTTCATAAGAATTCACCTCCTATATAGGTTTGGGAATTGTGGAAGTACATTATGAGGAAGAGACTGAGACAATGCTCCCAGGTTGGAAGAAGCTTGTAGGTACCTGGGTGTGGGGTTGGGACAAAAGCTGGGGAGGATGAGGAAGACCAGGTCCCAAGCATAGTGCATCTTCCCAGTGCTGGCAAGATTCTGCTGGGTTGGCTCTCAGATTGGTGGCATGAGAGGTGTCAGAGGGCAACTGTCACTCACTCACTCTTTCTTCCTTCCTTCCCTCCCTCTCTCTCTTTCTTTTTCTTCGTCTTTATTTCCCTCCTTCTCCCTCACTTCTTCCTGTACTCTCCTTGACTATGTCTTTCTTCCTAAGCTTCCTTTTTCTTCTTTACTCTTTTAGGCCAATCCTGGCCATGGAAGCTGAGCAGCCTGGAATACTGTTATCCCCACCCCCTTAAAGGAAGATTCTATTAACTCTGCCCCTTTCAAGAATGTCCTGTTGGGGCCGGAGGGTTAGCTCAGTGGTTCCGGCGCCTGCCTCGCAAGCGTAAGGTCCTGGGTTCGATCCCCGGTAACCACATACAATGCTGGGCGTGGAGACTCACGCCCACCAGCAATCAATACCCCATACCACAGTGCCGGGCATGGTGGCTCACGCCTGTAATCCCAGCACTCGGGAGGCAGAGACAGGAGGATTGCTGAGTTCCAGGCTTGGCTGGGCTCCATAGTGAGCTCAGAGCCAGCCTGAACTACAAAGTGAGACCCTGTCTCAAAAAGGAAAAAAAAAAAAAAAAAAAAGAATGTCCTGTTAACTTGCCTCTCTGCTTTTGCGAGCATGCTCACCTACCCCATAGGTCTCAGTATAAGAAGGCTCCCATTTCTGGTGAAGCATTCAGACTTCAGAATACAAACTTCTCTGCGGCCAGTAGTATAATAAAAGGCCTTCAGGTTCTTGAGTCTTCAAATAGCGGCCTCTGCAACCCAAAACTGTAACACTGCTATGCCACAGAGCTGTGGCACTTGGCTGTGACACTGACTTGTAACAGTTAGAGCACTGAGAGATTTTTGGCTTTGCCATAGCAGGACCAGGTATAGAGACATACAGGCACACTGGCTTGGAAGGAGGTAATTTGGGTTTCTGCTGTAGCCATACTACTGCTGTGCTATTCACCTATAACCTCTGATCTTCAGTTCCCAAGTGTTTTTGTAAACTAGAGTTGATAATAACAAAACCGAGCAGATGAGGGGGTGTCAGGAAGGTAAAATCCTAAAAGACATTGTCAATTTTAAAGTACCAGACAATGACTTATAATCACTTGTAAAAAGAGAAATCAGGGCCAGAGATTTAGCTTAGGGGTTCCAGTGCCTGCCTTGCAAGCACAAGGTCCCTGGTTCAATCCCATTAACCACATACAACAACACTGGGCATGCTGACTCACGTCTACCAGCAATCAGTACCACATACCACAACAGTGAGCGAGGTGGCTCATACCTGTAATCCCAGCACTCGAGGATGATTGCTGAGTTTGAGGCTTGCCTGTGCTGCACTGTGAGGTCATGGACAGCCTGAACTATGAAAAACCTAACAGAAGGGTGTGGTGGTACATGGTTTAATTCCAGCACTCAGGGTTGAGGAGGACAGATTACTCCGAGTTCTAGGTCAGCCTGGACTACACAGTGAGTTCAAAACCAGCTAAACTACACAGTGAGAAGTGGTCTTGGAAAAAAATAAAACACCTCCCCCGTAAAACCAGCAACAAACAAAACAAAATCTAAGAACTGTCCAGAATCTTTTGTTGTACTAAATTTGTATAGCATTGCATAGAAATTTTTTTGTGATCGACATTTTAGTCTTTTATATTCATTGTAATGGGACACAGCTTTTAAAGAATGAGCAAGCAAAACCATTTGGGAGGAGGGGAGTAGGGGATGAGTGCTTTATTTAGTAGCAGGAGGTCTCCTAAACATCCTCCCGCTAAGATTATACTGAGCATAAAGGAAATCGGAGACTGCTCATTTCCCTTGTACTTGCCGTAATCTTGTGGAAACTTCCTGTAAAAGGCAGTTAGAGCATTAAAAGTAAACTGATTGCACACTCACCGGATACTACCAGACCGACAATTGCAGTCCTTAGGGAGAAAAAACAAATAGCACGCTTATCCTTTATACTTTGTATTAGTTTGCAAGAACATGGAAACTCTAGTGATGAAGAAACAGACTTATGCCAGAGGCAAGGAAACTTTGGAAACATGGTTACAATTTAGTAATTCCACTTAGAGGCAGAGCTAATTAGCCAAGAGGCTGGTTATACTAAAGAAAAAAAGAAAAAATCATTAAGCAAAGTATAGTACAACATGGAAATATAGTTCTTTTATAAGTAGTTTTAAAATAAAAAGTAGTAACATCTGCTAAGGAGTAATTCTAAACACAATTTTAAAAATGAAAATGTGCCCTTGTATTTTATTAAAAATCTCAAAAATGTTGATTTAGCTGTCTTCTCTTTGGCTTCTCAAGTGTACAAATAACTGCTAAGATGTAAGAGTGCAAAGCAGTGTATATAAAATTATAAACTGCTGTAGTATGCACCTCACAACAGGAAGCAGAGGGAACTCCTGATTATGTCAGACAACACAACTTCACTGTGACACAGAGACAAGGCATTGACACAATATTTCACCCACCTGAAAAGCTCTATTATTTAAAACCATGTCTTAGGAACTGTGCCCCAAAACCTGACAGGCAACCTCTGCTTTTATGACATTTAAAATTTAACTGGGGCAAAACACACTCATAGAAAGTTAATTAATAACAACAACAAAAAAGCAATATGAGTTGTAATGAGGCAAAAAAGCAAAAGCACCTAAGACAAACATTTTGGGTTTTTTTGTTTGTTTATTTTATTTTGTCTTTGAGATAGGGTCTTGCTGTGTTGTCTAGGTTGATCTTAAATTCTTGGGCTCAAGGGATGCGCCTGTCGCAGTGTCCCAAGTGCTGAGAGTACAGGTACATGCTACTGTAGTTTGTGGCAGCCTTAATTTAAAAGAAGAATTATTGATATGGCAGCGAGGATCTGGGAAGAGAGAAAAAGCTCTGAACTGCAGAGGCACTAGCAATGCAGGATAGCCCATTCTCTGCTGTCCTTGAAAACCCCAGGATTTAGAACTTGAAAAATTTCAAACCTATAAAATAAAAATTATCAATCTATAGACTGTGTTTCTTTACAGCCCTACCTATTTCCCCTCAAAAGTCTCACATTAGATTATTCTGAATTAAACCTTAGTTTGTCCATCTGTAAACATTTCAGTATGTACCTCTGACAAAGAAAAAAAAATCACAAACCAATACTGTAAAATTTCTTTATCCTCATCAAATTTTCAGTTTGTGTTCAAATTTATGTTTCACATTTAAGAATATTTGCTCAGGGCTGGAGGGTTAGCTCAGTGGTTCCAGCACCTGCCTCGCAAGCGCAAGGTCCTGAGTTCGATCCCCGGTAACCACATATAATGCTGGGCGTGGAAACACACCCACCAGGAATCAACACCGCATACCACAATGCCGGGCGTGGTGGCTCACGCCTGTAATCCCAGCACTCGGGAGGCAGAGACAGGAGGATTGCTGAGTTCGCGGTGGCTTGCCTGGGCACCATAGTGAGCTCAGGACCAGCCTGAACTACAAAGCAAGACCCTGTCTTAAAAAGCAAAAAAAAAAAAAAAAAAAAAAGAATATTTGCTCAAATCACGATCCAGATAAGGTCTCCCACTCTGCCTTTGCTGTGTGTCTCTCAGACCTTAGAAAGTCTGGGCACTGGAAAGCCCAGGCTGAAGAGCCACTTGGGTCCATTCAGGTAGACAAAAAGGCTGCAGGGATCTGAGCATCCTGTAGGGGCGTTCTGTTCCAGAGCTGAAGACAGAGCTCTCCACAGACCAGGACAATTTTTTAAAAAGCTGGTAAGATTATCAACGACTTGCTAGGAGAAAAAAATCAACAGACGCACTGTTAAAAAGGTTACAAAAGAGGCTAAAAAGGTCACTCTAGGAGGCTGAGGCAGGAGAATTGAAAGTTTAATCTCAGACTAGGAAACTAAGTAAGACCTGTTTCAAAGTCAGTGTGAAATTGCTGGGTCCAATCCTCGTCACTGCAAAAAGGTGGTGGAGGGTACACAAATGTCCCAAGAAAGGCATGGCATGCAGATCACCAAAGTGTGAGTGCTTCAGTGACTGGCTTGGCTGTGGCTTTAAAACCTGTCTAAAAAGTGTCCTCTGGGCTGTTGATCTAGTCTTGTCCCTGAAGCAATGCTGACATTGCTAGTACGTGACAACGAAGATACATTTCATATTCTCTCCCCAAACTGCCTATTGATGATTTCTCAATGTACTGACTACAAAGAGAGGCACATCTTCAAAAGTGAGAGATACGTTTACAAAGGGCCAACTTGATTATTTTATGTTTGTTTATTTAGGTACTCAGGACTGAGCCTGGGGCCTTCACACTGAGCTACATCCCAAGGCCTTTCATCATTTTCAATAATTTCCTTTATTTTGGGGGTTGGGGTTGAACCCAGGTTTTTTTGCATTATACTACCTTCTTCAGCCCTTTTTAATTCTTGAGGTGGTCTTACTATGTCACTAAATTTCCCAGGCTGGTTAAAATTTCCACCGTCCTGCCTCAGTCTTCCAGCGGGCTGAGATTATAGGCATGAACTGCCACGGTTGGCACTGATTTGTTTATTCTGAAACAGGCAGACAGGATCTCACTGTCATTTTGTCACCCAGGTTGGGTTTGAATTTGCAGTCTTCCCGCCTCAGTGTCCCGCACTGCTCGGACTACAGGTGTGTGCCACCAGTGAGCCCAATTCCATCATAACTGAGACAGTGATCATTACTGGTGGCTTATTGAAGAGCAGGTCATGTATATAGCAAGCAAGTTAGTTACACACAAGATGACTAATGGTGACTTATTGAATGATGAACAATACTGAATGTGTAACATTTAACCTTCAGAGTAATGGCCACTTTGCTATGGAGTTTGTCATCTGTTACACAAAATAGTAAGATTCACTGAGTTCTTACATGAAAAGCCTAAGCGCTTCATGTAAATTGAGTTAGGTGCTATTATCTCCATTATGTACAGATACAGTACATAAGAGTTTGCTTAAGACCAGGGCTTATAAGTACTGTAATGGGACTTTAAACCTAAGTGGCCTTAGAGGTAACAGCGGAAAAACAGGCCTGCAGCAAAAATTCCAGATTCTTCACAGGGACAACCTAGAAGGACACGTTTAACCTGAGCCTGGTGGCCCACACCAATGAGCCCCATACTGAATGAAGGCTGAGACAGGAGTACCGCTAAGAGTTCCGGGTTAAAGACTGCTCTGTCCCGTCCTGAACAGTCCCCCTTCCTTGCTCAGTTGGGAACTGCTGAGGTGGGAAGCCAGTAACATAAAGAAACCTCGGAAATGAAGGGGACTTTTTTTGGGGGGGGGAGGCTGCCTGGTTTCACGCCCTCACTCATTCTTCAAACGTTAAGCGCTCCAATGTACATACAGTCTGTTAACAGACTAGCGTGCTCCCTCCCCCGGAGAACAGTCCTAAAGCTTAGGCAGATGGCAGAGGAAGAGTGTCGGCTCGCAGGGGAACTTCTTTCTGCTTCCTCTGGAACCGCGACCTTAATTCTCAGGTCACGCAAGCTTGAGCCGTGCAAAGCATTGCTCAGAGTCAGGGTGATGCCTGGGGAGACGTTCAGGAACTCGGGAGCACTTGGGGTTTGGGGCCCCTGGCCAGCTTTCTAGATGAAGAGGAGATAACAGGACAGACCCTAGGCTCCAACTCGCAACCTCAGGTTTCCGCGCAGAAATCTTCTGAGACAAATACCTATCTGACCCCTAGCAATGCGAACGTGACAGCTGCCTGTTCAGTAGGTTTCGCCTCCTCGCGCAGCAGCCCGGGGCACGGAGCACCTCCTGCACTACAGTTATGCAACCTCACTCGCAGCAGGGTTATTTCCTGTGCTTCTGGAAGCGCCAGATTCATATTAACACGCCTACCCTGGCTTCAATGGAAGTTGTTCTCCATTAATAACCGCTGTAGCTTGCAGAGATGAATGCCCTGCCCGGCACAGACCTTGTGCAGTAAAAATCGGGCAGCGAGGTATTACAACTACCCCCGCCCCCAGCACAGTCTTCGCTGCTTCGAGAAGCCTTAGGGACGGCAGCGAGACGGCCGGGGCTGCAGAAAGGGCCTGGAACCCCACTGGCTGAAACGCACTTGCACCAGTTCCAGTCTCCGCTCTGCAAGGAGGACACAGACGCACGCGCGGCCGCCCAGCTCGGCACCCCGCGGCTCCGGGGTCCGGGGAACAACCGAGCGGGGAGCTAGGACACAGCCGCAACAAAGCGCGCCGCGCGGTCACCCGCCCCGCCCTCCCGGCCGGCGGAGCGCGCACGCACGCGTCGCGGGATCCCTCCGCCGCTCCCGCCCGCGGCTCCCGCGGCTCGGCACGGAGGGGACTATTTCCCGAAACTTGTTGTGCGGCCGCGATTTCGACCCTCTGCGGCGCGGCGGATCTTATGCACCCCGTCCGCGCGGGCCCAGGCTCGCGCGCCCCGCTCTGCGCCCCCTGCGCCCACTCCGCGCTCTCGCGGGTGGCCGGCGGCTCCAGCGGCCGAGGGACTACTTGGCAGAGTCCGCGGCCCCGGCCGGGCGCGCGGAAGGAGCGGCCTCGCCTCCGCCGCCGCCTCTCCGCCCTCTCCTTCCCCGCGCGGGCGTGAGCGGCCCGCGAGCTGCTGCCGTGCGCGCGGGCTGAAGCACTCGCCGACGCGGCTGCTCGGGCCTTGCGCGTGCGGGCGCCGCTGTCTCAGGGGTCCCGGCCTGAGGCACAGCGAATCCCGCGGGAGCCCGAGGCAGACGCCGGCGCGGGGCAGCGGGAGATGGTGGGCTGGGCTCCGTCTGGACCGCGCCGCCGCTGCCCGGAGCCCGGGCTCGGCACCCCCCCACCGGCCCCCGCCGCGCGCAGCCCCGCTTCCTCCTCGCCGCATCCCTGAGGGAAGCGCCACCTCTGGTCCCGGCTTCTCCGCCCGCTCTTCCTGCGTCCCGGACCTCTGCGCGGCGCCCCGGCGGCGGAGGAGCTGCTGTCCGGTCCGCTCGGCGGCTCCCCCGTCCCCTCGGTTCTCCATCTGCAGCCGGCCTCCTCGGGAAGAGGCTGGGGTCGCCACGGCGGAGGTCGCTGCCGCCACCCCCTCGCGGGGGTGGCCGGGGTTCCCGGCTGGGGGGTCACCGTTCCGGGTGAGGCGTCCACCATGGTGAGGCCCCCGAGCCGCTGTGCCCGCGCCCCCCCGGCCGCCGCCGCCGCCTGCTGCCCCTCGGCGCTGCTTCTGCTGCCCTGCCTGCTGTTGCTCCTCCATCTCCAGATCGGATCGCGGTGAGGGAAAGATGAGCGAGGAGACGGCGACTTCTGACAACGAGTAAGCTAGCGCCTCGTTGATCTTGATTCCTCCCAGCCCCCGTCTTCCTTGGCTTCCCCAGATTCCAGGGGTCTCGGGTGCACTAAACCGGGCAACCCTGGAGAGCCAGCCGGTGCATCTAGAACAACGATTCTGGGGCCATTTTATTTAACGGTAGCACCCGTTCCGATCCTTAGGTCTGATTGTTTTCTGTTAAGGGTTGGGGTGGGAGACCAGTTGTGTCTCGGAAGTGCACTACTGTGCATGGAAGTGTAGTAGACGTTACCGGTTGCTGGAAGACCCCTGGTTCGTCCTCCTCCGGCCTCTGGTTTAGGGTACTAGCCAGCGGACCTTGGACATCCATTCTGCTTCCTTTCTAGCTGTTTCACTTGGAAACTAGTGTGTGGGAGCAACTCCTGCAGCACACCGCTCTTGAATCTTAATTCGATGAGTCAGTGACTCTTAAATACCGATTAAGCCTTCGTTCCCTCCCCCTCTGTAAACTTATGACCTATCAGATCATTGTTAAAAAAAAAAAAGGCCAGAGAATTTCAGCTTTTAAAATTTAATGGGACTGAGGACGCTTGGAATACGGGAGAAGTTGAGCTATTTTTGTTTACCCTTGTGAATATTGGACGTACATGCATTAAGAACATAAAAAAAATTAAGAATTCCGAGTGCCACTTTTTACCCTTTGGCTATAGGAAAAGCACTGTTTACGCTAACAGAATTGATTTTGCTGAAAGAGATGGTGACTGAATCAACTTCTAGGGCATTTTGTTTTAAGTTTTTATTTGGCCTGTTCTTGTGGTTTGACTTTTAAATATTTTGCTTTAACCTAGGCGCTGCCTGGAGGAATATAACAGCGTGGTAACAGTTTACCCGTAGAAGGGATTTAATTCTGTGTAGAACAGTAGTATCTGTTTTCGTGCGAGTGAGTTCAAGTTTTGTTTATGTTTGAAGGGTTGGAAAGAGTTAAGTGAGTCAGGACTGGTTAGGATGCATTCCTTTAAACAAAGTGCATTCCGAAAGTCAGACCTTTTTGGAAAACCATGAAAATTCACCACCGAGGCCAGTCTAACATAAAATAACTAGAAAAATGCCAACCTTTATTCCTCCTCCTCGAAAAGCACACACTTGTGTTGAGCGCGTTTAGAAGGAGCTAAGTTGCTGCTGTGTCAGTGCGGTCGAGAAGCAGAAGTGGCCGCCATGTTCTCTCTCTTTTTGTGAATCGCCCTCATTTGCATAGCACACTCTTCATTCATAAAAAAAATAATTAAACATACATCACCTTGGACATCTGGAAAGGATTTCCCAAGGAAAAAATTCAAAGCCTCTTTTTTTCCTGTCTTCGTGTAGATTTTTATTTCAGGAAGTAAAGGGGAGTTGGAGTCTTAGATTAAATTTAAAAACAAACGCACACACAAACAACTACCCCAGTTCTCAGAATGTTGACACGGTTATGTGGGAAATATCAGTTCGGGGAGGTGCTGGAACCACGTGATCTCCTCCATTCATAAAATACCTGGCTGTCCATTCACAGAGTAGTACACTGTCTCGCTGCCTTCCGCTGATTAGACCTACATTGAGGGAGAGCGAAGTCTGTCTCAGATGGTGCTTGTTTAGAAAGAAACCAGCTAAAAAGCTGAACAGAATGACGGTAACTTTATTGATATCTTTTTTTCGAGTAGCTGGGATCAGAATGTTAAGTTATATTTTAGAGATGGCCGAAGAATACTTAATTTTTTAAAGTATTGAATGTCTCTCTGGAGACAGCTGATAGAAAAACAATTGGAATGTGAATTGACACACGGATAAAAGAGATTGTTTCTAAATCGTCCCTTTTTTATAATTGCCATGGATAAATTGATAAATTAATAGTGCAAGTATTTTTGTAGTAATATCAGTAGATACATCTGTTACACTACAAAAAAAATATTTCCAGTGGTTTAATTCCCAAGATGTTGGTTTTTTGAAATACTGAACTTTATCAAGAAGATTGTCTTTTTTTTTTTTTTTCTGCTTTTTGAGACAGGGTCTCGCTTTGTAGTTCAGGCTGGCCCTGAGCTCACTATATAGCCCAGGCAAGCCGCCGCGAACTCAGCAATCCTCCTGTCCTTGCCTCAAGAAGATTGTCTTTTTAGTGTATGTGCTGCCGAAGCGAGCACAGGAAGATTGTCTTTTTAAAAAATATTAAATGTACTTAGTATGGGAGTACTTTACTCATTCGGACTTTGACAGTTCGATCCTCACAAAGGAGTTTTGGAAGACTCTTTGAGTAGGAAAAGTAATGTATTTTAGCATATGATTTTGGCATGAAATATTCACCTTTTATGGAGACAATCTGGGAGGGGATTTATTTTTAAAAACATATTAGAAAATGATGTGTTCATGTGATGGTCATTTTTGTCAAGAGTCAGCTAAACCAATAAGAGTGAACTTGTTTGGAAGATAGCTTTTAATATTGTTTGTTTCATCTTTAATTTTTGAGATAACATTTTTAAATGGAACTGCATTATTTATATCTCAATGTGCTATGAAGAAAGATATTGTGGCAGGTCCTATAACCTTAGCATAGTTTAAGTGACCTGCAATACAGATTTTATACATATTTTTCTGGTACTTCTTTTAAGCCACAATTCACAAATCTAATTATAGTAGATAATAGTATTCATTAGTATTAATACTTCTCATTCTTTTTCACCTGTCTTCAGTTTAAATTAAAAGAAATGAAAAGCTTCAATGCTTGAGAAATTGTTCATTTTTGTGAATAATAATTGTAAAATCCAGTAAGGCCTCAAGAGACCTCGTTCTGAAGTCTATTTTTTGAATTTAGAGTTCTGTGTAGAAAAATAACCTGTGGAGGTTGATTTTAAGTGTCGATTTAATCAAGAATTAAAGGATTTGTTTTGTGCAAGGCTTTGTCTTAAGCAGTAACAAACCAAATGAATAAGGGAATTAGAATAGTACAAAATGTTATTTCACTTTCAAATTTATGTGTAGAAAGGCAGTAATAAGTATGCAAGTGCAAAATGTTTTGTGTTATAGAGGAACCAGCTACAAAGTTTTCTTCTGGAAATTTTCTATTTTACATAAATTGTTTAATGTAAACAATTTATTGTTTCCAGCAGGTTAAACCTAAGTATTATACACGTTGTTTCCAGCAGGTTAAACCTAAGTATTATACACGTTGAATAAAGCTTTTCAGTAGAATTTTAAACATTCATGGACATGAAGACCTTTGTTCTTTGCTGTTGAGTTAATATAACTGTATTTGTCCTTTGCCAGTTTGGCCAGAGTACTTGAAAGAGTAAAATACTGAAATACTGAGTATTTTACTTATTATGCTCACATGCCAGAAACACTTATGTCAATAGTAGGCTTTCTGGTAGCAAGTTGGGATTATATTAAATTTTAGAACCAGTTAACTAGAATAAGATCATGTGGTAAACATGTAATGGTGTGTAATCTGGGTTAGAATCATTTTTCTGTAAATACAAAGCAAATTTTTGTGGTTGTATCATTAATACCTGATTGAAAATACACCTTATGGTAGGTTGTTCTGAGGATATATGTATATTCACTCCCATTACATTTTGTGTGTATATGTGTATACATGATACATACATACATATATATATATATAATTGGAAAGCACTCTAGAAATAAAAGCCTTGGGAAATAATGCTTATTTATATAGATATAGTATGCACATACATAATACAGACATTTGCACAGAAGCCACCTGATCTATGTAAGGTAAATATGAGCTAAATCACTGTCTACCTGATTCAGCTTCATTGCCTTTAACAACTCAGTATGGTAGCATGCATAGAATAATCTTTCCCTGCAAAACCCTACATCCCCCCTAAAATGTTCTCATCCTATATTCTCCCTCCCGTATTCCCCCTTGTTTTATCTCTATAATTTTGGCACATGTCTATGTTAGAGTTTTTTTTTTAATCCTGTAACCCTGTAGTCATTTGCTTGTTTTTAATATCCCTGTTACATAATCCCTGTCCTGATGTGTGTCACTAGCATAGTGTTTGGTGATACATAATGAATGTGGTTGAATTAATGGAATCATACTAACTTTACGTTTTGTCAGAAAAACAGGTTGAAAATTATGGGGAGAGTAATTATTATTCATGTGACAAGATATATCTTACTTTTTAAAAGCCAAAATTGACCTTGTTTTTTTCATGTTTTCTTTCTGCTGGTTTGAGAAATTACTTAATTCTGACCGCCAAAAATGATCCTAGATGCTGCTGGAACATTTGAATGTGTTCAGTCTCTGAGCTGTGCTGTATATCTGAAGAATCATGTCACCAACATTGTGAACATGAAGCTCAAAACTTAGCAGTTTATATCTCTGGCACTTTGTTGGTTTTCAGTTTCTATAAATCTTCCCCTCCTCCCAGCTCCTGCAGGGACCAACTGTGAGGATCTAACCAGTGAAATACATCGAGGGAGGGTAGTAGGTACAGATTCTAAAGTTTTATGGTGACTGAGAAGTGCCTAAAAGAGAAAACAATCCAGCCAATTGGAATTTGATGACTGTAGTTTATCTTGCTAAGGGGTGAGGGTTGGTAAAGCCTGCTCTTCCTTTTCACCCTTCAGGTTGAACTGAAGCTGCATTTTTTAAAATGCTAATTTTAGAAGACTATCCATGCAATAGTAGTAGTTTACTTCACGAATATACAATGATCCCTAAAGTAAATAAATAATAGTTTATTTGCAGTTCTACTGCTAGATAACAAGAGCTTTTGTTTTGGTACGTAATCACGCCTATTTGTTGATGATGAGTCATGTTCATTTATTGGATTTTTGCTCTGTCAGCACTGTGATAAATGTTTTATTTGAGTATTTTATAGTTAATGTATATACATGTTCTTATTCTCATTGGAGTGGAACTGCACAGTGGGTACTATAACAGTGTAGAATACCCTGAATGTTTTTTAGTTTAAATATAAATAGAACTAAAATGACTAAAAATTTATGTTCAATTAATGAAATACAACATTAATTTTCATCAGTGTACTACTAGATATTTCTTTTATTGTTGAGCAGTATTGCATTTTATCCTTTTTTTTAAGGTTCTAGTTCAGTTTTACTCAAATCTGTTGCTTTTCCTCAGGATAATCTAGGAGTAGAGTTGAAAGAGATCCAATATTTTTATTCTTTCTGCTAACTTGCCCTGTGGAGAAGAAAAATTCAGCATATGGGAGTGCTTACACTTTGTGCAATTTCCTGTGGAGACTTTAAGCCTGTTTTGAGTGTGGAAATTAAGTCTTGTTTCTTTAAAATATGCTGGGTAGTAAAATAAAAAAATTCTCTTTCGAACAAAACTCACTTTTAACCAGAATCTTTTTTTTTTTAATAACCATATTTCTTTTTTTTTTTTTTTTGAGACAGGATCTTGCTTTGTACTGCAGGCTGGCTTTGAGCTCACTATGTAGCCCAGGCAAGCCTTGAACTCAGCAATCCTCCTGTCTCTGCCTCCTGAGTACTGGGATTACAGGTGTGAGCCACCACACCTGGCTAGATACCCATATTTCTGAATAGAAAGAACGAGAGTGAACATCCAAAAGCCATTTGCAGATAATTTATTTAACTCTTTCTACTAATTTATTTTCTAATAAATTATTTACTTTCTAATTTATTTAACTTTTATGGAGTGTGATGTAGCATAAAATACATTAAACAGAATCAGGACATGGATTTTTCTTAATTTTTTTTCTAACTCAGATCTTATGTGAATGACAACCTCTGTAGGCCTCATTTTGGCCATTTTAATTCAGGGAATTTGGATTAAACATCATTATGAACTTTTGTATGCAAATGACGTGTGATCTCTTAAAGTAATAGTGTGGTAGACACATGATAAGCCCCATGATATTTTTAAACTGAGCTACAGTCCTTTTGGTGTAAACACCTACCCAGTAGATCTGTAAGGGATATGCTAACCGCATAGCTGTTTTTGACCTTTGCTCAAGCTTGATCCACATGATCTTTCGTCACGTTAACTTAATGTTAAGAAGTAATTGTATAATTAATTTAATAAGTTAACACAGATACTGAGTTTTTCCCTGAGCTAGCCCTCACCCCTTTTTTAAAATCTTGGTGATTTTTTTCAGTTGTCCAGACTGGTCTTGTACTTGGGATGCTCCTGCCTCTGCCTTTTGAGTAGTTGTGATTATAGGTGTGTGCCAGTTTTTTTTTTTTTTTTTTTTTTTGAGATAGGATCTTGTTTTGTAGTTCATGCTGGCCTTGAACTTGTGGTGACCTTCCTGACTCAGCCTCCTGAGTGCTGGCATTATAGGCCTTTGCTGTTATCCCTGGCTTGTTATATTTTTTACTATTTGGATTTAGTCAACTATTTGTGACATCTTAATTCTTACTTTTGTAACACTTTGAATGAAAAGTGGTGGATTTTCCTTACAATGTAGTACATTTAAAGTGGATCTTAAGCCAAGGTGTTAAATGGCTATTGTAAAAGGGTCCATTCAACTTGAGTTTTTGTAGGCTGGAATGAGAGAAACTGACATTTGACTAATCTCTGAGTATGACTATTCATAATAGAAGGAAAGATTAGCAAGCTACAGTAGTACTAATAGATAAACTTAAAACAGGAAATATTAATTTCCTAGTAGTAGTGTAAGAAAGGACCTCATTTCCTTGAGTGCTTTTTTTTACCTTCATGACTTCATTTTAATTACATCTCCAGTAACCTAGTTTTCAAGTAAGATCACATTCTAAGGCACTTGAAGTTAAGACTTCAAAATTTATTTTTGAGTGTTTCAGTTTTTAACATATAGTAGTAATGGGAAATTATGGGTCTTTTTCACACTTGCTACTCAGTTGTTAAAATTACTCTGGAGTGTCATTTAAAATCATTACTACTTTGAAATGATCAGCCATTAAACCCACAGCTAGATCTTACCTATTAGTGGGTTAATATAGAATACTTATTACTGAAACAAAATGAAGGTATGTCAGTATAGTTGATCTTTTTCAGTCCTATATATATATTTTTTCGAGACAGGGTCTCGCTTTGTAGTTCAGGCTGGCCCTCAGCTCACTATGTAGCCCAGGCAAGCCTGGAACCCAGCAGTCCTCCTGCCTCTGCCTCCTGAGTGCTGGGATTACAGGCGTGAGCCACGCCTGGCATTTTGGTATGTGGTATTGATTGCTGGTGGGTGTGAGTCACCACGCCCAGCATTTTATGTGATTACCAGATCGAACTCAGGGTGTTGCCCTTGCAAGGCAGGCGCTGGAACCACTGAACTAAATCTCCGGACCTCTATATTTTAGTTTAGATCTTCACTATTGTTTTGAAAAAGTAGCCCTAAGACTTTACCAGACTGCCAGAAAAGTCCATTATACTCAGGATTAAAATCTTATGCAAAATTTATTGCAGCCCAAAAAGCTGAAGCCAAAGATGGAAATATAAAATAGGAAGGTCAAGATATATGAAGGAGGTGAAGAACAAGTACAGCATATAGTTAATATCCAAAGAAGAAAATAAAGTTGGGGGGAATATTCAGATACTGGCTGTTAATTTTCAGAAGTAGCAAATAAAATTCAGTTCATTGATCTAAAAACAAAGCCTCACAATTGAACGGAGTTTGTTTTGAGAATGAAAACGTGGATCAACATAAAAAAAAACAAATG
>PVIC010037664.1:0-17983 GCA_004025085.1 Thryonomys swinderianus | reverse complement strand
AAAGGAGAGCTCGGAGAGGACTCAGGTTGGAAGGCTGGGTTAGCACTCATGGAAGGGAGTAGGGGTGACTCAGCCCCCCCTGTCCCCCAGAACCACAGATGCAAGCTCAAGTCATTGTCTTCCACTTTAAACCACCTCTTCCTCTTCCATCTCTTATTCATGGCTTAGTCATGGAGGGAAAATTACAGCCATAAAAAAAAGAGCAGTTGAGGAAGGGAGCAGCTACAAAGAGAGTTCCTTTTGGCCAAGTTTGATTTCTCGGTGCGGGGGAGGTGCCGCCCACTGCCTACTGTCCACTTCTGAAGGCTCAGCTGAGATCCTGCCATTTCTGTCTGCGTCAGTACCCGGAAGCCAACAAATAGGCAGCTAGGGGGTGCTTCCACACAAATAGGCAGGTACTCCCCAGAGGACAGAGCCCTGAGCATCCCGGGGCTCGGACTGGTTTTAGATTCCCAGAAGCAGGGCTCAGAAACATGTGTCACCAAAGGGAGGAGAAGGAACACTACTGGTGGGCAAGATAAGGACAAGACTGATTACTGACTTCATGTTGGCAGATGTCTTGGCCAAAATGTGACTAAGCTGGAAGTCAGGAATGACAGAAATGAAAAAAATTGTCAGAAATTACAAATTGAAGCCAGGCTCAGTGGCACACAACTCTAATAACAGCTACTTGGGAGCCTGAGGCAGGAGGATTGCTGTGAGTTCGAGGTTAGCCTGGGCTACGTAGTGAGTTCAAAGATAGTCTGAACTACAGAGACTGTCTCCAATAAATAAATAAATAAATAAATAAATAAATAAATGAATGAATGAATAAATAAATAAATAAATAAATAAATAAAAGGAAGAAGAATCAATGAGCCATAGTGGTGAAAATGTGGTTAGGATTAGGAGCTTTTCCTTTTTTTTTTTTTTTTTTTTTGAGACAGGATCTAGCTTTGTAGTTCAGGCTGGCCCTGAGCTCACTATGTAACCCAGGCAAACCTCGAACTCAGCAGTCCTGCCTCTGCCTCCTGAGTGCTGGGATAGCACCACACCTGGCATTGTGGTGTGTGGTACTGGGGATCAAACTCGGGACCTTGAGCTTGGCAGGCAGAGGTTGGAACCACTGAGCTAGATCTCCGGCCTGACTTTTACTTCTTTTTTTTTTTTTTTTTTTTTTTGAGACAGGATCTCGCTTTGTAGTTCAGGCTGGCCCTGAGCTCACTATGTAGCCCAGGCAAGCCTCAAACTCAGCAATCCTCCTGCCTCTGCCTCCTGAGTGCTGGTATTACAGGTGTGAGCCATCATGCCTGGCACTGTGGTATGTGATACTGATTGCTGGTGGGCGTGAGTCACCACGCCCAGCATTGTATGTGGTTACCAGGATCAAACTCAGTGCCTTGAGCTTGTGAGGCAGACACTGGAACCACTGAGCTAAATCTCTGGACCTTGACTTTTACTTCTTTAATGGGGCTTTCTCTCTTTCCTTATGCTTGGAGAGGATTTGTTATTCGGTGGAGCAGTTTTTTTGTTTGTTTTCTGTTTTTTTGAACTGAATGTAGGTTTAATGAACAACTTTTAAATGTTTCATTGCATTTTTTTATTGGTACATTGTATATACATAACACGTTTACACTCCACATTGAGAATTTGTACCAGTATATGACATAGCTTAATTCTCATTTCCCCCCACCCCTATATGGTGGAGCATTTTCAGAGGGCTGCTTGGAAGCCCTCGTCATCTCATCCCCACGTCCACTCTGCTCTCTGCCACTGACCCGTCGTCCTCCGTCACAGACAGTGGCTCCGCTGCTCTGGAGATTCCGGCCAAGTTTCCTTCAGGGCACTTGGGCTACACAGCCAAGAGACTCCTGAGCTGTTGTAGTCCCTGTCGGGCCTGGCAGGTCCCTCGGATTCTGGGCCATTCTGAGCTCGGTGGTGCCCCCTTCTGGTCCTGCTGGGACTTCTGATCAGTGCCTACCAGTGCCACAGCACACTGGGCTTGAACTGTCTTCCATGGCCACACTGTGTGGGACAAGAGAGCCAGAGCACCAGGCCGGTGTCCCTGGGACCCAGGTTCTGCTGACCTCATACCAGGACGGCACAGGTGCTGCATGGCCCTGACTGTTCCCCAAAGCCGGCCAGCCACTGTCCTGGGGGTATGTATAGTGCCCCTCCGGGGCAGCTGCTGTGTCCAGCCCAGGTTGTCAGCCCCTGGTCCAAGGGTAGCACCCCCAGGGATCTCTGTCAGGCCCCACCTTTTCCTCCACCACTGTGTCCTGAGGCCTAAGACCGTTTCCTCCCCACAGCAGAAGTGATAAGTCCCCAAGCCCAGCTGGGAAGCCCCTCACCCCTACAGGAAGAAGCAAATAAGCTAACCTTGGAATTAAGCTTTTGAAAACCAAAGACAAAGAAAAAGCCCCTTGATAGCAGCTAGAGAGGTGGGACATGTCCTCTAACAGAGATAACAGTGGTGGCATTGCTCATGGAAACTCCTCCAAAGACTGGAAGGAAATGGCACTGTGTTAGTTATTTATTTATTTATTTATTTATTTATTTATTTATTTATTTATTTATTTATTTAGAGACAGGGTCTCCTTATACAATTCAGGCTGACCTAGAACTCACTGTGTAACCCAGGCTGCCCTTGAACTCATAGTATTCCCTCCTGCCTCAGCCTCCTGAGTGCTGGGATTACAGGCATGAGATACCACACCCAGCTACACTGTGATTTTGAGGGTCTGGAAGGCCATGCTGTCTATATCCACCGACTTACCATCTGAATGACTCGTCTGGGAGGTGGCTAACGGAAGGGCTTACTGACCCACGAGCAGCCAAGAGGAGGGAGCACACGGCGGACCATCAGCCTGTACATGCATTCTGGAGGTCAGGTTTGATGATCCCAGCACTTGGGAGGCAGAGGCAGGAGGATTGCTGAGTTCGAGGCTTGCCTAGGCTTACATAGTGAGCTGAGAGCCAGCCTGAACTACAAAGCGAGACCCTATCTCAAAAAAAAAAAAAATCACAACACTTGGTATCCAGGTAGTGCAGAGCAGAAAAGGGAAAGAGCCCCACAGGAAAACGAGATCCCACACCTCCCAACACAGAACTCAGCTAACAGGGCTGGTTAAGTCACGCATGGACACTGTAGCTCTCGGACGACCACCGGGAAAATAAACAAAGCTCTACCAGAAAATACTATGTCAGGGTGAAGCACTTGCCTGCATGCAGGTGGCCCTGGGTTCAACCTCCAGAGAAAAGAAACGCTAATTATGGTGGCATCCATAAACATGCTCGGAGTAGCTCTCAGAAAAGGAAAACAGAAATGGAGAAATGAGAAACTCAAAAGTACAGAGAACAAGTTGGGTGAAGGCTGGAGGTGTGGCGTGAGAGCTCCAGAATGAGGAGTGGAGGGAAGCAGGCTCTGAGCGCAGAAGGGCGGGCGACACAAGACATCGGGCACGAGAGAGCGGCCACCGCCCTGGCTGCACGCTGACGGCGAGCTGTTCTCCTGCCCACCGTGACTCGAGACCTGGGTCACTGCGGCAGCTCTTGGCCATGTGGGGCTGGGACCCCGAGCCCAGCTCCGCTTTGTGATCCGTAGAGCCCACAGGGCGCAGCATCAACTGTACCAGACCGCACATCTTTCCCGCGGCACTGTCGGGAAATGGGCGTGAGGAGGAGCCATGATTGCCCCATGCTTCCTCCCTCCACGCAGGGCCCTTCCCAGCTAGGCAGATGCTCAGACCTGGGTGACATTCCTCCCGGGGAAGCCCACGGGAGATGCGGCGGCCACAGGAACTGGTCACACTGGCACCCTCTGCCCAGCACAGACCCAAATCGTGGACCATGGGAAGAGGTTTGGAGAACCAGCCCTGTCCTGGGCCCAGAGCCAGCCAGGGGCCCTCGCAGTGACAGCATCTCGTACTGCAGAGCTGAATCATGATGACACTGCCTCACTCTCCAAAGTGGACATGTTTAATTCGGTGGGTTTTTGACAAAGGTACAATAATAATTCTGTACCAAGAGAGTAGTTTTTCCACAAATGGTGCTAGAAACAACATAGTAGATAGTTGCACTGAGCTTCAGCCTAAATTTTGCAGCTTCTGTGAGAATTAACTCAGAATAGCTGGCCAAGTGGAGCTGCACACCTTTAATCCAAGCTGCTTGGGAGGCTGAAGCAGCAAGCTTGCAAGTTTGAGTCCAGCCCTGCTACAGCCTGACACATGAAGCAGAAAGGCTGGGTAGTAGTTCAGTATACAAATGCTCACCTAACATGCATGAAGTCCTGGGTTCCATTTCAAGTACCATTTTTAAAGACTCAAAATGGCCCACAAACTTAAATTTAAAGTATAGAAACAAAGCCAGATGTGTGGCAGGCACCTATAATTTCAGCTACCCAGCTGAGGCTGCAGAATTATGGGAGGGGAGAAACCAGCCTAGGAAATATAGCAAGGCCTCATCTCAAAAAACAAAATTAAATCAGAGTATTAATCTTACAAAAAAAATAGGACAAAGTGGAGATAGGCAGACAGTTCCTAAACTTAACCCCAAATATGTGGGCCATTTAAGAAATAAAAAATGAAGACTCATCTAAATAAATGCTTTTGTTCTGGAAAAGTCCATGGGAAGAGGATAAAAATACAATTACAGGGCTGGGGATTTAGCTCAGTGGTTCCAGAACCTGCCTCACAAGTGCAAGGTCCTGAGTTCGATCCCTAGTACCACACACCACAGTGCCAGGCATAGTAGTTTACACCTATAATCCCAGCACTCAGGAGGCAGAGGCAGGAGGATTGCTGTGAGTTCGAGGTTTGCCTGGGCTACATAGTGAGCTCAGGGCCAGCCTGAACTACAAAGCAAGACCCTGTCAAAAAACAAAACAAAACAAAAAACTATGAATACAAATTGCTGGAAAATATCAGCAAACCACATAGCTGGCAAAAGACTGGTATCTGAAATAGAGAAAGGGTTCCTGCACACAGCAAACAAATGATCCCATAGAAAGCGAGCCAAGAGGCAGGCAGCACCTCCAGGGAGAGGACCAGCAGGAAGAGTGGCGGGGATTGTTAGTCATTCTGAAACCCCAAATGGAGTGACTGCGAGCTGCACCTATCAACACAGAGAAAATAGAAGTCTCCATCCGATGGGCTGCAGGGAGGGATGCCAAGACACTGCCAGTGGGAATGCACATTGGCCCAGCTGGACAGTTTTTCCTGAAGCCAAACACTCAAGTTTCCATCTAAACCAACACTGCAGTCTCGGACATTCATCCCAGAGAAAAGGAAGCTAATGTCCACACAAAAACCCCTACACACGTGTTCTTAGCAGCTTTATTTGTGACCGCCAAAACCGCAGTCAGCCATGTTGTCCTTCAGCAGGTAACTGGCTAGACACACCGGTATAGCCACATCGTGGAATACTACTCTGGAGTGAAGAGGGGTTAAGGGCCTCTATCCATACACACAGCGTGGGTGAGTCCCCAGGGTTCTGCTCAGCGGAGACCACACCAGTCCTAAAAGGGATGCACCATATGGCTGCATTTGTAACAACATTGTGATGTGACAAAACACTTGAAATGGGGAACAGGTTAGTGGTGGCCAGAAGTTAGGGAGTTGCGGCATGGTAAAAGTAAGAGAGAGATGTGATTATAAAAGAGTAACTCGAGAGGCCCTCGTAGGAGTGGACATGCTTGGCGTGTCGGTGGTGGTTACTCGGGCCTGCACAGGTGATAGAACGGGACAGAAACAGCAGCCAGGAGTTTAAGGAAGGCCTTGGGAGTTTGACTAGGGTCAGTGGCTTACATCCATGGCAGCATCCAGACTGCTAAGTGACAGTCAGCCCTCTGCATCCCTGAGTCCCATGTTCACAACGCCGTCTGTGGGTGAGAAAAAGCTGGGGAAGTGCGTCTGTGCGGCACATGTGCAGACTCCTGCCTCATGAAAGGACAGGCAGCCCAGGCTTGCATCTGCAGTGAGTGGCCCTGAGTCCCCCAGGTTCTCCAGGTGCCTGGCGTCCTGGACAAGGGAGGTCAAGGAAACCCGAGGGGACCTGGAACAACACACCGGGAGACCAAGCAGTGACCGTTTTTCCAAAATATTACCATGGGGGAACTAGGCAGAATGTAAAAGGGACTTGTCTCCATTATTTCAAGCACAGTTACCTCAAGAAAACTTTCAGTTAAAATAATAAATCCCACACCCCCTGTAGTGAGGAAAACATCATGGCAGCCTCTCTCAGGGTGGCCCAGCAGCTCTGGTGGGCACTCTGCTTGGGGCTGGGCTTCTGCTCCTTTCTTTCCGTGAAGCGCTCCTGGCCCTCCCACCAGGGACAGGTGAAAGGCCGCAGACAGAGCAGGTCCTTAGAGGGGGAGGGGTCTCCGAGACGAGCAAGCCGTGGAGCCATGTTGCGTGTCTAACACTCAGAAGGGCTGTGCTGCAGATCCAAAGAGTAACTTACACAGACTCTCACTTCTGTCTGTGAAGGGAAGAGCAGGGATCGAGAGCGTGAGCCCGGGCTGGGGTGACGCTGGCCACCGGGAAGCAGGGGAGCCCATCCCGGTGCAGTGCGGTGCAGGGCCCGGAGAAGCAGCCAGCCTGGCTGGGCTCTCAGAGCGGACCCTCCGAGGGTTCCAAACTGACACTGAAGCCCCGAGCTGAATGTTGTGTTACAGAAAGAAATGGAAACTCCAGTGAAATCATTTGTACAGTACCATTTGGCCACAAACCTGGACTGACTTTGGGGACTTGGTTTACCCCCACTGAACACCCACAAGAGCCCTATATAGATCTGGTTGACACTTAGTCCCCCACACACAACCTGTCCCCTCCCTGCAACTTCCGTATCATGTCCCCAAGTCCCACCCACTCTGAAATATGCCAGGGTTCCTGGGGTCATCCATGGTGTCCGTACCCCCGACCCCTACCATGCCCGGCCTGAGACACAGCCAGTGCCTGCCCTGCAGCGAGCACCAGGACACTGACAGCTGCCTGGGCGTCTGTAGATGGCTGAGCAGGAGCAGGGCTGACAGGGCAGGGCCCGTGGGAGTCCTGACCCAGGGTTTGATCTGTAAAACAGATGACAGGCTGGAGGGAGGGAGGGAGGGGAGGGGGAAGAAAGGGAGAGGATGTGTGTGGCAGCTTGCGGCACCCAGGAGGACATGATAAACTGTAGACATGTGTTTGTAAGAATAAAAATTTTCAAAGGAAAGGAAATGGGCATAAATGCCCAATGTGTGCCACACACGAAAGGCCCCACAGGAGTCTCAGAGCACCCACCCTGCCAGGTAATGCCGACCTGGAAAGGAGGGATGCTTCGCTGTGCTGCGGGGGATGTATGTGTGCGTGTGTGTCTGTGTGCACACGTGTGTACGTGTGTTATCACCTCTTGGCTTGGCTCCCCTATCTTCTCCACTTCTTGGGTAAACGGTCAAACATGTTTCTTTTTTTTTTTTGAGACAAGGTCTCACTATGTAGTTCAGGCTGGCCTTCAACTCATGGCAATCCTCCTGCCTCTGCCTCCTGAGTAGTGGGATTACAGGTGTGATCCACCACACCAGGCTCATAAACAACACGTTCCAAAGAAAACTTTTTGACTGTTTGCCAACTAGATGAACCTCCATTCCCTTCCCCATAAATTCTGTACCCCAATTTCCAGGGCCCTGGGTTTCTTTCTGGAAATTGAGCCTGGCCCTCGTCCCCTTCCTCTTTTCCAGTTTAGCACATTAAAGGCTGGAAAAAGCCTCTCTCCCCATGCCTTCCCCTCCCAGCCTTTGTTCTTCCTGCCTTTCTTCTGCTGCCAGCCTGGAGCTCAGGGGCTGCCCCAGCAACCACACAGTGGCCCTGCGCCTGGGGTACATGGCCAGGCCCGCAGCTGGCTGATGTGTAGACCAGGCCAAGGACTCCTTCTGGCCATGCCGCCTGTGGGGACAACGAGGTTGGGGGAGTGGCCCCAGCCTGGCAGTGCTGGGCACCAGGGCAGGTGGTAACAGCCCCAATGGCCCCTCCTACAGCCCCCCCCAACCCCAGGCAGAGTCTCTGCTCCTTGTTTATGAGCTGAGCAACCATTGGGGCTGACTGACAGCTGCGCCTTCCTGAGTCTGGCCCCCCAGCTAGAGCCACCGGGGCTGTCTCGGTACTGAGGTGCCTGGCCCTGTCCACCCTGTGGGTTTCAAGGCTGGTTAGAAGTTGTAGAGTTTCCAAAGCATGCACTTCCTAGTTGTTGGGTAGCAGCTGAGGGAATCCACGCCGGCCAGTGCACCTCAGACAGCACCCTGGCCTGGCAGAGGCTTCAAGGCAGATACTGCTCCTCTGAGCCCCTCATTCCATGGAGAGCACTGTCCTCTCCCCGCTCGGGGGCAGATGCCCATGGTGGCCAGCGGGTACCTGGTGTCCACCAGGAAAAGCCGGTCCCCACGGCTGAGTGGGGCTTGAGAAGGAAGTGTGTATGACTTGTACTTTGAAGTTCCCTGGGTCATCATGCTGCAGTTAAGTTGTTGGTAAAATCTAATAGGTTAGGATACAGCTGCACCAGAGCAGCCAGCACCAGCGGCCTGTGTGCAGAATGATGGGCCATGACACCCAGCCAGTGTTAAAAGGACACTGTTCCTATTCAGTTTTGCTTTACACTCAATCCATTATGTGTGTGTGTGTGTGTGTGTGTGTGTGTGTGTGTGGTGTTGGGGATGGAACCCCCATAAATATTAGATGAGTATCTGCCACTATCTTATAATCCCATGCCCTATACTTTTTACCAGCCTCCTGTGAATCCTAAAAGAACAGTAAAATTCGCAGAACAGGAAGTCAGCCCCGCACAGTGGTGCACACCTGCAGTCCCAGCTTTTGGCAGCTGAGGTGGAAGAGTTCCTGAGGGTTCGAGGCTAAGCACTAAGGCCAACCTGAACTGCATAGGGAGACTGTGTCTCAAAAAAGCCAAAAAAAAAAAAAAAAAAGAAATTGCAGTCCGAATACAACTCTATGAGTTCTCTCTTCCTTATTCTGTAATGTGTGTTTATCATTCTTATCTGTCTTCCTAGCAGGTTGTTGGAAGGGTTGGGGTCACACACTTGGCCATGACGAGTGCTTGGTGTATTTTAGTGACTCAGATTATTGATATGATCAGAATTCCCTAAGGTTTTATTATCATGACATACGTCCTTATATGAATAAATACTTACTGTTTTAACTTCATCCCTAAACATGTCCATGAAGTTCTGTCTCTTCCAGCCAGAACCCACATCCTCACCCCCAGGCCTGAGAAGGCCTGTAGCTGGGCCTGCCGCGTTGGAAGGTGCCCACCTCTGCTGCAAAACCTGACACGGGATGAGTCCGGGACATGAATTGGGTTTCACTGCATTTTTAATCCTCTTACCGTGGTAATTGCTTCAGGTTGTTTCCCTGTGCCTGGTGTGATTTGCGAGGGTAGATTTCAAGGCTAAAGTGATGTAAATCAAAGTCTGGGTTAAGGACAGATGATGTCAAAGCCTGCAAATGTGAATGCAAATCAGGTTGAAGAAGCAAAATGCCAAAAAAAACCCCACAGAAGTACATTAAACTAACACTGCACTTGAAAGACTTTGTCCGGAAAGTTCCGTTTCAGGAGATGAGTTGCATGCCACAGAATCCCAGCTCCGTCCTTAAGCCTGACCCTTGGAGACAAACTGCTCATAAAAACTAATTAAAGTAATGTGGTTTGTGTGCTGGGTCTTTGCTATACTAAGCAAAAGGTCATTTGCTGGTCCCCAAAGAAAGGAGCCTTTTTCATGTGCTGACCCCACGGGTGGCCCAGAAAGAATCTGGCGAGACAGCAGTTTGGAGGGGCTGAGTCTACCTGTCAGGGAAGGGGAGAGGCTCTGGGGATGGTCTTGGAGCATCAGATCACACTCTTTCCTGTTGCAAGAGTGGGAAATTGAGGCTCCCCAAAGGCCACGCTTTCTAGTCAGCTGCAGCCTAGGCAAGGGCTCCAGCTCAGCCTCTGCCTATCGACCTGGCTCTGTCTCCTCTCTCCCTCCTCTACCCGCAGCTGATATATCTTCTCTCCAGTGTTTGTAGTTCAGCCTGGCTTTGAACTATGTCATCCAGTTTGCTCTCCAACTCATGGCAATCCTTCTGCCTCAGCCTCCCAAGTACTAGGATTATAGGGGCGCACCCCCACCCTGTGCTTCCTCAGTGGCACTTCATCCTAACATTCCTACTTTAGGGTGCAGCAGCTGAAGAAGCAGTTCCCAGGACCACTGATGACCTCATGGAACAGCCTAGCTCAGGGTCACTCTCTTGTCACGTCCAGCCTCTTTTCTCTGTGCTGTAACTCAAGACCAGAGCAGCATCAAGACAGAGGAAGACCCCCATGGTGGGGATGGAAAGTGGTCCCTCCTTCCTGGCCAGGCCAGCTCTGGATTTGTGTGTGGTTAACCAATGACTGCTTTTTTTTTTTTTTTTTTGAGACAGGGTCTTGCTTTGTAGTTCAGGCTGGCCCTGAGCTCACTGTGTAGCCCAGGCAAGCCTCAAACTCAGCAATCTTCCTGTGTCTGCCTCCCAAGTGCTGGGATTACAGGTGTGAGCCACCACACCAGGCAGAATGACTGTGCTTTTGATCACAGCCTGTCAAATGTCCCAGAGATCTGACTCAGCACCACACTGAGGAAATAAGGGGGCAGTGAGCTCAGAGACTTGTGGCCACCCAGCTGGCACTTGCCAGGCTCCCCTCCTGACCCACATGCCCCCTCGTCAACATGCCACCTCCTGGGTGGTCAGCCCCAGTGTGAGGGAGGTAGAGTTCTGGTCTACCACAGCTTTCCTTCTGGCCCAGCCCAGCCTTGCCTGACAGATTCAGGCACAGCAGTGCATGTGGTATATGCATGTGGCCCAATCCACTAGGTCCTCCAGCACTGTGACCTGGCCACTTCCTATGCCCCTTTTGCACCAGGCTGTACATGGCAACAATTCTCTATTTACCTATGGCCTGGATACATCATTGCCTCCTGCCCACCCCAATTCACTTACAGTTTTGAGACTCTTCTTGTACAAGGCTTCTGAAACTAGGTGACTGAAAGGGGATTCCGGGGGGAGGGCAAGGACAGCCTCTTGTTGCATTGTTGTCTGGCCAGGTAGGGAAGACATGTTGACCCTGTCTCTTCACAGGGTGAAATATGTTCTCTTTCCCACTGTTGTTGTTTTGATACATGACACCCCGCCCCAACTAATATCAAAGAGGAGCGGAGCTCTCCTAGTGAGGACTCCTAGCAGGAACATGTTCCTAAATGTCAGGCAGCTTCTCAGTCTTCTTCAGAAAGATGGGAAGGTAGCGCCACTCTTCCTTAGTGCCAGTCCGATTAAACCCATTTGCAGCAGCAGCACATGGCAGAAACCTGGCAGCGGCATCTGAAAATCCTCAGTGCTTGAGGAGTGCACTTCTCACCACTCAACTCTCGGTCACAGAGACAGTTACTCCTTCCTCCAGCGCTGTGCGAGTCTAGGCAGCAGAGGGGTGAGGGACGAGTGAAGAGCCCCGTCACGCCCCTCAGCCCGAGCCAGGCCTGCAAGCTGCTGATAGACGCAGGTCTGAGGATTAAGTGTCCCCGTGAACTCAGGTTGTCTGAGTATTTTCCTGTGATAAGCACCAGCCACAATGGGTTATTTACTGAGGAGGATGCCTCCTGAGATGGTGTGCCCTGCTGCTGCTGTGTTGCAAAGGGTTCGGTGGGACCCGCTCTCCTCACGCTGCGACTGTCATAGGTCTCACTCCACATCTGAGAGAGATGCAGACCTTGTCTGTTTCAATCCCAGCTCTACCCACTCGGGCATAGCACAGTGCTTGACACACAGGCGACACCCAGTAAACACTTGACGTGTGAATAAGAAATGGATGGAAGGATAAATGGATGGATAGCTCATACACTACGGTCACAAGTGTTCAAAACATATTAGGAGTTGTGTGATGATATAATGTAGAATTGTAGATAAATTGCACTCTATCCGATTTAGTTGAAGAAAGCCTCACATGTAATTTTTTTTTTCAAGACAGGGTTCTGCTTTATAGTTCAGGCTGGCCCTGAGCTCACTATGTAGCCCAGGCAAGCCTCAGCAATCCTCCTGCCTCTACCTCCTGAGTGCTGGGATTACAGGCGTGAGCTACCACTCCTGGCATTGTGCTTTGTGGTACTGATCGCTGGTGGGCATGAGTCACCATGCCTGGTATTGTTGTATGTGGTTACCAGGGATCAAACCAGGGACCTTGTGCTTGCCAGGCCGGCGCCGGAACCGCTGAGCTAAATCTCCACTCCCCACACACATGATTTTGAAGTTATCTTTAAGACTAGTGATCATATGTTCCTCATTAAGCTCCTTTAATTTGGTGAGTTTTCATTTCTGACATTTTTTTCTATCATATTTCATTCTCGGCTTGGGTCTTAGTTTATTTATTGTTTGCTGTTTTGTTGATATGATGTCCCAGAATCTGTGTAGTGGCTGCTTGTAAACTGTAGCTGGAGAACATCCCTGGCTGTCACCCCTACCCAAGAGGGTGTTGAAACGTGAAGTGCCGGGTTGGGTTGCCACAGCAAAACACCACGGCTCAGGGGCATCACCAGAAGGAATTTACATTCTCAGTTTGGGATGTGGGGAGCCAGGGGCTGGGAGCTCACAGGCACAGGCTCTCTTCTTGGCTTCTGGTCCCTTCTCCCTGGGTTCTCACATGGCCTTTCTCCCACATAGGGGGGAAAAAGAGAGAGACAGAAGAGGGACAAAGACAGGCAGAGAGGAAAAGGAAGGGGAAGGTTCTACTGGATTCTACCTCCTCATTTGATTTTCATATCTCCTTAAAATCTAATCTCAAAATTTAATCTCCAAATATAGTCACATTATAGACAAGGTCTTCAATATATGAAACTGGCGTTCATGAGAAGCACAGTTCAGTCCACAACATATGATACTCAAAGTTCCTAAGATTCTTCAAAGTCTTTTCCTTTCTTAATAAAAGGCTTTAATAAGAAGTCAGTTTAGCCTGCCATGGTGGCTCATCCTTGTAATCCCAGCACTCGGAAGGCAGAGGCAGGAGGATTGCTGTGAGTTTGAGGCTAGCCTGGGCTACATAGTGAGCTCAGGACCAGCCTGAACTACAAAGTGAGACCCTGTCTCAAAAAAAAACCAAAAAGTCAGTTTAAACCATTTTGGAAATAATTTCTACTAAGGATTCATATTCTGCATAGTCCTTCAATGACTAAGTTCACCCGGTCCCCTTGCACAAAGTGTCAGAGTTGTTCTGTGCCCCATTTATTCTGTGATCTGTGATCCCATTCTGTAATGATTTGTGTTCTTATATTCTCTGACCTTCCTTTACTTCCAGCCTGAATCTTCCCAGCGCTGTATCTTTCACGTGTTCCTTCCCCTAGATGCGCACTGCACAGCTCTGCATGTAGCTTAATCCAGCCACATGTTTTTAAGCTGAGATCACTCCTTTTGAGGATGAAGGCTCTGCCAGCACTGTCCGTGGTATTTTCATGTATGCCCCCCCCCTTCTGCCAGCTCGCTTCACATCACCTCTCAAATCTTTCAGATCAATCCCCAGATGGAAGCGATGGGCTGGGGTCAGATCGCCACTGTCGCTGTGCTGCAGTGGACATGTCTTGCTCCTGTTCCAGGCACTGTGTGCTCCATGTGCTGCTCCCCGAGCATGTCTGTATGGTGACAGGCTCCTGAGCCCCAGGGCTGGCAGAAACACTTCTCAGGCCACCTCCAGAATCAAAGCATTTTCATCTCTTTCTTCTGAGGGACCCAAAAGTAAGATGATCTAGTGCTTTGACTTTGCTATTTCTTTTTGACAGTTATTTCGTTCTCTGCCAATGTCCTTAACTGTCCATTCTCATCATGAGCGAGTGCCAGGTCTCCTGTGCTCCTGGTCCTTCTCACTCAGGAGTTTAACCGCTGCCTCCAGGGCAGGTCCATGACTCCACCCACTGGAGAGCAGCTCCTGCAACATCTGCCACAGCTGGAGGACTGGCCGGGACTTTCCTGACAGAGCCTCTTCGAGCCTCACCTCCCAGCACTGGCTGTCATCCTTGGGCGGGCTCTGCAAATGCCCTTTTGGAGTTCAGGGACCCAACTCAAATCTCCTTTGATGACAGTTCTCATTAAGAGAGGAAGGGAGCTTCTTCCTTGTGGTCTGTCTCCAGGCTCTGAGATAAAAGTCTTATTTTGAAGTCAGGTGTGAGGCGAAAGCATTACTCAGGTGGATAGCAAGTATTCACCCACTTTTCCTTCACTTGGGCCAGAGAAGAGAGGGACACGGATCTTCAGAGGAGAGCTGCAGGGCCTTCGAGGGGCTAGGTGGGGGTCAGGTCTTCCTGTGTGAGATGAAAGCTGCTCTCCTCCCAGGCCCTCTCCCTGGGTTTCCTCCCAGACCCTCCCTTGATAGTGGTTCCTTCTTCTGGAGACCGAGCTACAGTCTGCCACCTTACTCCTCTCTGACACCATCAAACATAAGGACATGTGTTCACCTGGCATGCACAGAGGTGCCACAGAGTCAGGCCTGCCTCGGCTCAGCCACCCCTAGGCCCCAAGGAGAGCTGGGTGGCAGTCCCCACAGCCCTGGCATCAGAGGAGGCACATTCCTGGTGCAGAGGGGCTCCCAGGCTTGGATAGGATGGAATGTGCTCTCCACCACTGGGTGCAGACATGTCTGTCACAATTCAAAGTCCATGGCCCTGCGAAGTGACCCCTGCAGCCCCATTAATCACCAGTTTCTTTCTCCTGAGAAGGTGCTCTGTCGGCTGCAGCCACTGACTCCAAGAACACTGTACTTCCAGATCGATCATCTAAAGTGTGCAGAAGGCCACCCTCCTTCCAGTTCCCTCTGTATCTTAGACAGGAGCTACCTTCCTCTCAATAAATGTTTTCTACTTTTAAAAAAATTAAAAGGGCTGAAATCAGAAAGTAATACAGTTTCATTTCCTTGCTGCTCTTCCCCACCAGGAGCAAGTCATACCCAGGATGATACCATATCTTTGCCATTGAAGAGAATAACCTTTAAAAATAAATACAGAGTTGTCCCAGTTACAGAAGTGGATTTAAAAAAAAAAAACTTCAAACATGCAATCTTCTCCATCCGTAGGTAGAAATGTGGAAGAGGATTTTTCAATAGAACTTTTACACCAAACCAGTAACTTCACTCCAAAAGAAATTTCATTCCTGTGCCCAGAGACCAGTGTCTTACTAAAATTACTTTTCTGTTCTCTGTCCTTCTACAGTGGAGATGTCACCTTTGAAAAATCTATTGATTATAACAGTACCATCCAACAAGAAAGAACTGTGAGTGTTGAATAAAATAGCCATGTCATGATAGAACAACATTGTTCAGTAATTAGTTAGAACTACTTTTCTGGGTGTACTGTTCTAATTCTGAGTGACCCTTATCCATCACCCGCTTGACCTTGATTGTTGGCTGTTTCTTTGGCAGCAAGCACTGTCTGGGAACATGCTGTCCTCAGAGAATATGTTGCCTGCTACACATAAGCCATTTACCTGGATTTCCAGGGTGTGTGGTGTTGGGGAGCAGCAGGCTGTGGGAAGGAAGTATGAGGTCCAGATGATGGGGGTTGTTAATGTTGGTTAGACTTTGGACGTGACTCAAGAGACAGCAGGACACTGTTGAAGTATATTCAGAAGAAGAATATAGGGTACAGTGGCTTGGGAGGTGAATTCCGGGAGCAGTGTGTTCAAGGGTATAGGAAGTGCCAGTGCACCCAGGAGAATTGATGGAGTAACCAGGAAAGGTAGATGGTTCCCTGTTACATAATGTGTTGCACTTGTCAGCTTTCTGTTGTGGTAACAGAATACCTGAGATAACTTAAAAAAATAAAAGTAAAAAATATTATTTGACATGGTGGTGCATTCCTGTAATGCCAGCATTCAGAAACTGAGGCAGGAGGACTGCAAGTTGGAGCCCAGACTGAGCAACCTACTGAGAGCCTATTTCAAGTTTTAAAAAAATTAATAAAAGGACTGGAATTGTAGCTTAGTGAGAAGGCCTTGGGTTCAAATCCCAGTAACAAAAAAAAAATAGAATAAGAAGAGGAGAAAGAATAAGGAGAGGAAGGGGGGAAGAAAAGGAAGGAGAAAGAGAGGTGGAAGAAGAAGGAGGAGGAAAAAGGAGTTTATGGTTTGCTGTCTGGAAGTTTCAGTATATGACTGGTTGGTCTGTTGTTTTGGGCCTTGCACATCATGGCAGTTCGTGTGGGCAGGGCAAAGCTCTTTTCCACATGGATGGGATATGGAAAAGGAAGAGGAAGAGACCAGACTCCATCAATCTCCTTTGATGACACACCCCCAAGGACCTGAAGACCTCCCACTAGGCCCTGCCTCTTAAAGTCCCCCCCCCCCTTTCAACAGCACCATAGGCTGTGTCCCAGCTTTTAACAGACAGGCCTTTGGAGGCTGTTTAACATCCACACTGTAGCACACGTGCTCACTGAAGCCTGAATGAGCATACGGTAAAAATTCCAATGACATCGTTGGGTCACTGAAAATCCCAAACTGTGTGTAATACATACCTGGAGAATCTAAATTGAATTCCTCTCTTCTTTCTCTGCCACTTTGCTAAATTGTTTTTCCAGCCACAGAATCCCTGCAGTTGCTGCCAAGAACCTTATAACACAAATTTGAGCAGCTCTGTACCACCTTTTACTTTAGATCTGTGAAGAAAATATTTCAATATGTGGCATCTAATTTTTTTTTCCCCTGGGGCTTGAGGTAGCTCAGTGAGAAACTGCATCTAAGCAGGCACAAACCTGGGTTCAATTCCCTAGCATGGAAAATTAAAATCAAGGTTAAAATTGACATAGAACACTGGATGTGGTGGCTCATACCTATAATCCCAGCACTTGGGAGGCAGAGGCAGGAGGACTGCTGAGTTAGAGGCTTGCCTGGGTTCCATAGTGAACTCAAGGCCAGCCTGAACTGAAAAGCAAGACCTTGTCTCAAAAAAAAAAATTGACATAGTTTTTGAAAGACCATTTACTTTCAAAAAAGGATGTTATGAAATGCTTTTCCCTATAAGTAATTTCTGCAGATGAAGGGATGCAAGCGAACTGACTCCAGGAGCCCATGAATTGGCTTTTTATATTTTGTGTAATGCACTTTCATATGCTCCTTGGGCTCACTTCTTGAGCGTCCCACTCCTGCCCACCCAGATGACTTCTGAGGAGGTGAAGCATGGTGTACTTATCATGTTGCAAGCGAGGGATTTTTGTAAACTGAAACAAAGCTCAGTCTGCCTGGGCTGCGGTGGGGGTGCAGTGGGGTCTGCGGCAGTGAAGAGCTGCCCAGAGCTGGAAGGCAGGCTCCTTGGCTCTTCTCTGTCAGATGTATTGAGGCCAGGTAACCCACCCAGTGCATGCCAGGGTAACATCCTTCCTGGTGATCCACCCAGAGAGCACCCACCAGATGCCCAGAGCAATGCCAGCTGGCAGGTGGCACAGAGTCAAACCAGCCTTCTGAAGCACACTGGGACTATGATGGACCCAGAGCTCTGGGATCTCTGCCCTGCTTTCCTTTGTCTGCAGACACTGATATCCCTGTGCCCATCCAGAAAGTCCAGCCGGGCATCTGTGGAATAATGGATGTGCACTTCTCCAGGAGGAGGGTTACTTGCTGGCCCAGACTCTCAGTGGGGCCGGCACCCCCTCCCTCTTCATGTGACACTGGTCAGAAATGAGGGCCCACAGCACAGGAGGCACCCACAGGCCCTGCCCACTGCTGGTTTGTGTGGCCCAGGGGGGTGGCTGAGCTCCTCTCCCCTGCAGTGTGCTGTGGACAGGAGCCACTTGGATGGCCCAAGCACGTGGAGAAGGAGAGGGTGACATGTGGCCTGAGCACATGCAGTCACAAGGGGACATTGCACTGGAAAGAGATGACAACTCACAGTCCCCATGCCCAGTGTTGCAGCTCACTATCAAAGTCTGAAATTTATCATTTCATCCCAATTTATTCCTAGAGAAGTTATTCAGAAAACC
>PVIC010037663.1:0-17969 GCA_004025085.1 Thryonomys swinderianus | reverse complement strand
GAAATAGATAATACCTCATCTTGTCAAGTGATGGTTCTTTTTGAGAAGTGGTGTATAGTACTCTGAATAAAAGCTTGCCTTATTATTTGGCAGGCACTATGGTATATACTTTCTTAAACCGGGTGATCCCTTTAGCACTTCCTTAGATTCTTATTTGTTTTACAAAGATGAACAAATTAAAGATTAGAGAGATCAAATGACTTCTCCAGGGGAATATAGTGAGTAAGACCAAATTTGGATTTGAACCAAAGTCTCTGATTCAAAGAACATATCAATTAGTTATCACTACATCTTTCAGATTCATCTTCTACATTGAATAAAGGAGAATGAATGAAATAACAAATGCATTTGTGTCAATTTGAACTGTATTCCAGGGCCATTTATTTATGAGCTTGTTTCTAGCTAATTCTCCATCTTCATTTCCCTGCTCCCCAACCCCATATTCCTGTCACCAGTTCTCTGCTGGCAGCTTTCAGTTGTTCAAACAGCATTTTTCAGGGATTTCCACTGCTGATTCCTCTGCTCGAACCCTCCTGGCTCCTTGTTTCTGTATAGTTACCTCCTCTTTCTCCCCCAAGTCTTACCTCAAATATCTTTTGTTCAGAATCTTATTACAGAAACTGTGTGTGAAGTAGCTGTCATTTCAGGTCCTTCTTATCACTTGTTTCCTTCACAGCATGTACCTGTTCCAATATCATTCTGTTCACTTTTTTGTTTATATCTTCCTGGGGAGAATCTAAAGTCCTCTAGAGTATTTCCCTCCTTCACAGCACTGTATCTACAGAACTTATGGTATCATTTGGCACATCATAGATGTTTAAAGGATTGTTGAATCAAGAATGGACAAATGACTTTGAGATTTATCTTTATTTGGAAATGATGCCTTTTAACTTGTTCAGCCAAATGTACTTGAGAAGTAATGTTTTTGGTGATCATGATCACTCTAAATCATGTTTCAGCCCTGAGCAGGACTCTTAAAACTATAACCATGTTCACGGCAACTTCTTGCAGTAGAAGTGATGTTTGTTTTGGTTTTAACATTCCCAGGAGTCCTGTTTATTCAGTAGGCCCCTGAAAACGCAAAAGGCATAAAACTCTGTTCATCTGTAATAGAATATCATGTTTTAACATCAGATCTTTTTGGCTAACCAAAGAAAGAGTTTTAGATTCATGCACTAAGGAATTTTGGAAAGGTAAGATGGTTTCTTCAAGATTATGTACATTGATTCAGGGTCAGAAACTCAGGACTTGGCCCTTTCTATTGTGATAGATCAACTCTTAGTTCATCTCCACCATTTATAGAGAATATTCCTCTAGGAACAATAGATTCTGTATGAAAGCTAATCATAAATCTGTATTTCAGGAAGAAAAATATCAATATTAATCAAAGCTTCTATTTTATTTTAATCCACAGAAATAAGAGAGTAGGTTGCATGGGAGACTTAACATTGACATCACTGCACACTATTTTAGTCTCAGGCATTTGTCTCATAAAAGCAGAGTTCTGTGGGGCAGATCTTCCAACAGAAAGGGAAGGAAATAGCGGATTCAGAATAAAACAATGTCATACAAAATCTTACACAATGTAGTTACAAGCTGGTAATTGAAGCTTTGCAGCATATGAACCTAATGTTCAGAAATCATGAATTAAAAATCATATATAATAACAGACTTTTCTACATAATTCTCATGTGAAAAATGAGTTCTTTTGTTCAAGCATGTTTCTTTAAAATATTCTTTAAAATGAATATTCATATATTCTTTAAAATGAATATATGAATTAGTTTCCATACACACAGAAGATGGCATATGCCATGACTTCTCATGTATTCCTGAAAGCCAAAGGCTTATCTTCTAAAGTGAAATATAAAACTGTGTGTATATAAGGAGTTTCAGGATTGTGGGTATATTTATCTGTGGACAAAAATGACCAGTGAAACTAACATATATGATATGCATGCACACGTTTTGACAACTTTTAAAAATGTTACTTTTATTTGAAAATGATTGCCACAAAACAACTAAACTCAAGTCCTTTAGTGTCTATTCATTCTTACTCTCCCAAGGTTGGCAGCAACCTTGGTTTATTAACTTGTATAGGGAACAGTTTCCAGTGCAGATAAATATAAAATGTAGGTTGTTTTCTGTAAATAGGAGGATTTTTATGCTTACTCAATAAAACTGTCATTTCCTCAAAGATTGTTCATAAAAAGTACCACATGATATGGAGAAAACAGTATTGATCCCTGTTGATTATTCTTGTAAATCACAGAAGCACAGACTCCTAGCACTTGGATGGAGACAGAATTTTCTTGTGGAAAAGTTTCCCTTGTAAAGGATGGAGTCATAGAATCTGTTAAGTAGTGCAATGGTTTTATTTGTCTTGTTTTTGTACAGGAATATATGGACTCTAACAAATACATTGAACATTTGCTAGCTCAACTTGAGGAACAACACAGAAGTCTCTGGAGGTAAGTCAAATTCATGTTCTTACCTGTTCATCTGTAATAGAATATCATATTTTAACATCAGATCTTTTTGGCTAACCAAAGAATGAGTTTTAGATTCATGCACTAAGGAATTTTGGAAAGGTAAGATGGTTTCTTCAAGATTATGTACATTGATTCAGGGTCAGAAACTCAGGTAACAGTCTCTACTGCTTTGATCTTGATCATTCAGCAAGAGTTAGAAAAAGGGTTTTCACTTGGTGCCATGGTTACTCCTGTAGCAAAAAGCACTAGAGGTTACCCAGAGAATGTCATTCCTTTAATCAAAGTAAAGAAACAGGGCCAAAGTTTGTCCTTGAATCTGGGATCTGTTCAGAGGTAGAAGAGTGGTAGGAATCCTGAAATTTGTCAAAAAGATACACTTGCCCAGGCCACACAGCACATTTACAATGTGGTGGAACATAAAACACAGATTCACTGATCCTTGCCTACTCAAAGATTATTTACATTTTTCTTTAATTAAAAAGTATAAAAAATGGCCGGGTGTGGTGGCTCACACCTGTAATCCCAGCACTCAGGAGGCAGAGACAGGAGGATTGCTGAGTTCAAGGCTTGCATGGGCTACATAGTGAGCTACGGGCCAACCTGAACTACAAAGCGAGACCCTGTCTCAAAAAAAAAAAGTATAAAAAATGAAAATTACATCATGTCATATCCTGGTTCAAGTTTTCAATGTCAATTGTGATCATGATCTGTATATAAAATATACCAATAAAATCAACTAATTTTTAAAAATTAAATAATTTAAACACAAAAAGTAGAACATTTCTGCTCAAAAATTCTGCTTCTTTTCATATTAAAAGGGATACTTTAGAAATGCTGTGGTATAGTTCTCTGATATTTGTTTTTTGTTTTATGTTGTAGGTTCTAATTCTAGGTAAGAAATGGTATATGCAAATATTTTGGCAAGTAGACTGGAAATAGATATTGAAAGCACAGAAATTCTATCCCTAAGCCACTTATTCACTACTTCAGGTCTCTTTGCCATCACACTGACAAAGATGGTGGTGATGTCATTATTTAGCTTTTCAGGGTTCACATGGTCATGTTGTTGATAGAGTCTATCATAGAACTGGATTTCTTCTAAATTCTTGTAACTCTTGGTTTTGTGAAATATGTCAATGCTTAATTACAAGATGTTTCACATTATATTATAATTGTGTTATATAATGACCCGTGTCCCACCAAGGGTCAGTAAACCCGAACTCCTAGAGGGAGTACCCTTTCTGTACGTTAAATGGTGGGTACTAACTGAGTCTGTTTCTCCCAAATGTCATCCAAACCCATCACTAAAAGGGTGAATTGGCCCATCTTCTTGAACCACTGTAACAGATTCTGTTTGTAAACTCAAATTCACTGTTATAACTTCAAAATTCATCTTTCTGAGCAGCTATAGTTTTTAAGTGATGTGCTCTAATTTATGTTGTTCATGTAATTGTTCTACCACAGCACAGATATTTTGTGCTAGTAGTAGAAAATGCTCTGTTTCTAGACATAGAAAAGATGTTGGCAGAGTACGGCAAACATTCAGTTTTTAAGTTTGCAATTAGCAGACCCCGGTTGTTTTTATGTGTGTGTATTGATAGAGTATTGGCTAGATTTGTTTTTGAGAGTGATAATTTAGTTTCTGATAGTATCTTTAGTGTGTTAATAAAATCTCCAACTATGTTTTTTTTATCATTGTGTGCCTTTTAAATTATATTTTCAGTAAGTCTGTTAGAAAGCATATTTTTAGAATGATAACTAACTGAAGTGTAACTTAAACTGTGTATGTATTTTGTTTACTCTACCTAGAGAGAAAATCACAAAAAATGCAATGACTTCTATCTGATGAAAGAAATTAAGAGTTTAATTTGGCTAGTAAGTGTATTTGAAACATATTGTTAAGAAGCAGAGGCATCATGGACCCTTTGAACTACTAAAAACCTGCATGGAAAAGGCTATTTTTCTACTTTTTTCAGGTAGCTAATAAAAACCTTTTGGTCTTCTTAGATAAGATTAAATTAAAATCCAATTTCAAGCAGAGACTCGACTTAATATAAAGTAAAAGCTCAGAATTTTTTGTGTGATCACTTCCATTTTCCTTTAGAAATAGAATTATTTCTGTTAAAGAAGCAAAGCCTTATATACAGTGTTAGAAGATCTAATAAAACAGCTCCATTTGAATAACAGTGGAGGCAATAATGGCATTTGAATGTCAGAATAACTAACAGTGAGAAAATGTAAATGTGCAGTATCGAAAAGAAAATGAAAACCAATAATAGCAGGTTTATATACAATTTATTGAATCATGAAATTACATTTGATTATATTTTGCAAACAGAACCTGACTTGAATGACTTAAAGTGACAGGGCTTGTGAAGGTTATAACAATGTCAGAACTGTGACT
Organism: Thryonomys swinderianus; assembly: GCA_004025085.1. Classification (NCBI taxonomy): domain Eukaryota; kingdom Metazoa; phylum Chordata; class Mammalia; order Rodentia; family Thryonomyidae; genus Thryonomys; species Thryonomys swinderianus. The sequence goes on along the minus strand of PVIC010037663.1, from coordinate 13,073 downwards.
ATAGCCAAATTGTTTTTAGTGAAAAAATATGTGAGTGACAGTGATCAGTGTGGGAAAGTCTTTCAGTTATGATTAAGTTTCATAAATACTTTATTCATAACGGGGTGAAATCTATGATTTGTGAAGGATCATGAGAATAACATGCTTTGCACACAACCACATCTATATTGCCTAAAGGTGAACAAATGTTTTCATAAATCAGTACAGACTTTTCTGATTTTATTGGGTTTTTGATTTGTGGTTGGTGAAGTTATCATGGAGTGGGCAGTTTGTCACTGCTGCTGCTATTATCTGATAAACTTCCATTTATAGTTGGACTAATGTTAACTTAAGAGATGAGTTATGAATATATTCAGTTCCTATAGTAATAACAAGTCACGATCATTTTATGGTTACCACTGGCAAGAATTGATTGAAGCATGTTCTTATGATCACTTACCAAATGATAAAAAGTTGAATAAATGATGAAAGAATTATATAGGAAGATTATAAAGAGTTTCATTATTTTCATTGAGGTGGCTACTAGTCTTTAGATTTTAGTTGTTTCTTATAGCATAACCATCTGCTATGACACAAAAATATACTGTAATCGCACCCAAGATAACTGGTTATTTTGGGGTCCTGTGTAGCATTCTGCGGAAATAGACATAACATCTATCTCTGAGATTTCAAATCGCAAAGAAATCTGTGGAGTTCAAACTGTCCAGCAGTGAGCATTTAGTTCAACTCTTTTTGACACCAACAAATTCTTTCTAAAGAGGTACACTTCTTTAAATCTATTTTAAGAAAAGGATGGAATCAAAATCTAGAACTTAGCCTAAACCCACCTGGACTTAGGTAAACTCTTAAGTTTACTCTAATCTCCCAGTTTGATTTAAAAGAAAACAGAAACATAGATTACAGTATGTATATTGGCTAGTACTGAAACAGAACCATAATTTCCTGTACCTTTATTTGTTCTGATATGGAAAAGTAGTATTAAAAGGAAAAGATTTTTGCCTGGTGTGGTGGCTCATGCCTGTAATCCCAGCCCTCGGGAGGCAGAGACAGGAGGATTGCTGAGTTCAAGGCTTTCCTGGGCTACATAATGAGCTCAGGGCCAGCCTGAACTACAAAGCGAGACCCTGTCTCAAAAAAAAAAAAGGAAAAGATTTTGAACTTCATGATTTTTGTATCATCTGTTAGTATTTCTAATTTAGTTGAAGTAAATATATTGACACTATCTGGATGGAAAGCTCTTAGGTATTTTTATTATTAGTCACTTCTCACTGATTATTTGAGATTCCTTAATATTTTTGTTTTATATAGTTCTATCATTCCATAAAATTTAAATGTTATTCAACTGTTAGTTTGGACCAACCAGGACAAGAGCCCACATCCAAAGACTTTTGGTTGTCTTTCCTTTACTGAGGTTTAATATTGCTGCCTACTTCTTTATACATAATTTTACCTGTGGCAAGAAAAAGTCATTTCAATGTCATAAATATTCATAAATTTTATTTGTATTTCCAACCACTTGCCAATAACATGCCCTAGTTGTGAAACTAAAAATGTCTCTAGACATTTTCCAAGTGTTCTCTAGAGGAAAATATCATCTCCCTTCTTTATAGAGAACAAGACTCTAAATAAATCATTTATTCAGTTTCCTAAGTATATTCCAAGAAACACTAATTCTTGGGTCACTTAGCTATATATATATTTAAGATAAAAGCATGAAATAGCCAAAAAATTTGAAAAGTACTAGTTAAAACCTGGTTTTAGATTTTTTAATTGAAGAACTTCTCAGTGTCATTGCCATTGTTAATATATGCTATGGATACACACATATGGAATATACAATATAATTTTGACTTCCTACAAATATTGCTAAATCCTACTTAACTTAGAGTACCTACTGGAACTAAGGTTCTGAACACAACATACCTTGGGAAATGATGGTCTATGTAGTTAACATCCAAATGTACAGCACATGACTGACTCCTGCCCACTCTGCTAACACTTTGTTGCTGAGTTGGAGTGAAGGTTGCTGGGTGATCAGTAGGATGTTGACAACCAGTTCTTCATTTTCTACCCTTTTCTTGAGGGAAGGTTCCAGCCTTCATACCAAATTCCAAGAATCTGTCAATTATTGATTACGGACTGTTTGCCTTAGTAAAGTACTTTACTGCTGATTCCCCAGGGAGAGAGATGATGGTGTGCTACATCACTAGGAGGAATGAAACACTTAACTGAAAATGTGTATTTACTTTGTTGGAAGATGAACTCATCCCTTTCAACAGTACAATGATTTCAGTATGTCTAATGCTTTTTTTAAAAAAATAGAATTTCACCTTTGTTTTCTGGCTTGCATATAACCCTTATATCAAGAAAAAATAGTTAAAATTAGTAAAAACTACTTTCATTCTCTTTATGAATCATATGCTCCTTACCTAAGTATAATGAAGGTTAAAATAAAATGATACTCTCAGGATTCATCCCTGTTCTATACAATCTTTGTATGTTTACTCATTTCTTAGTAAAGTTTATTGGTGTCCATACCTCTAAAGTTCCTTCTAGGGAAGAATTCTTTTACACACACATGTAAAAAGTATCAGTTTTACACACCCACCCACCCACACACACACACACACACACCAGTTTACATTCTGTGTATATAGAAGAAATTACTTTACTAATGTTCATCTGGACATTTTCTATAGTTTTAAAGCAGGTAAGAAACATAAGTTGGCACATACGGAGTAGCATCAGATTCAGAATATCCCAGTCGCTGAGATTTGCTGTATGCATCTTGGATCCTAGGATTGTATTATCAGACTTCTGAAAAATTAGCATGCCTCTATCCTCACGGGGTTAATTTATGTAGACTAAGGAGATGCTGAGTATTAAACAGGTTGCCTTTGCTGTAATCATAGACCTCCACTGGGAGATTTTAATTGGCAACAAGTAAAATTGCTCTGCATGAATTCTTAATGGTGGACACTGAATAAAATAAGAACTATGATTTGTTTAAATCCCTTCAAGAGAAAGAGAGGCTATCTCTGGGGTTTAGAATGTGTAGCAAACAAAGAGAGAGCTCAGTACTCTGTGATCGCAATCAAAGCTCAGGAGGCAAAACATCACGCTATGCCAACTCAGTAAGGGCACTTGTTTCCCACTCTCTATCCCTGTTTCCCTCCACTGAGGTGAAAAGAGACCAGGGCTGGCAAGTTTTACATTACCTACCCCTCCTCTCAACCCTTGGGCTGAATTTCTAAATCATAGCTGTGTCCTGGGGAGTTTGCAAGCCCCAGGGCCACCTTGGAAACCATCAATGTCATTCCCCAATTACCCACCAGGGGTTATTTCAGAAATGCAGACAGTCTCAGACCCCTGCCAGGATAAGTCTGGCCTCAAAGCCATGCCCTCTGCCCAGGACAAAGAGGAATAAATCAGAGCTCTGGAAATTGGGTATTGGTACATGCTTCAGTGATTTTTGTCATCGCTGGGCTGTAGTAGGGAGGGCCATGGGCTGAACTGTATACCAATGACTACTTGTAGACAGCTGGCACTGCTGTAAGGGAGCAGTGGTGTCTTCAGGGCTCTGCTCAGGGCTCTGAAGCACTGAATAAAGTAGCAACACTGTCTTTCAAGTGACTTCTGTTTTGCAATGGAAGGGACTTATAGATCTAGGCCCAGAAAGACATCTGAATTATTTAAAACAGAAATCACTCGGGTTCAGGTACAACTTTGCACATTGCAATCAATACTGTAGTTACAAGTAAAGTTATTTATATTTGATCTGCATGTGTTTTAGGGATGCCTCCATTTGAAGCTGAGATTTTGGGACAAAAAGACACCACAAAGATCAGGGTGAAAATCTTCACCAAGTTTATACTCATGATATTCTAATTCATATCAAATATGTCCACATTTCTTTCTCTAAAGGGCCAGATTAAACCATCAAAAACATATAATTATGTTATATTTAACCTCACAAATGTGTAAAATAGACTGCTTACAATTCTGTGGGTTTGTCTCTTCTCTTTACTCTGATTTTTGTGTACAAGAAAAATGTATATATACTTGCCAAGACTGTACCACCAGGGTTAGCGGGGGACATAATTTTAAAATCACATTGTATAAGTCTCTGAAGTTCAAAGAAAGCTTCCCAGAGCAGTAAGCATTTTGATCCAATTCTTGAGAAGAACAGAATTGGTGGAGTACAGGCCAGTGCAGAAACAGTTGTTAAATAAATTGAACTTGAATTGCCTTAAGATTTTAAGGTTTAAGTATACAGTGGATGATGATAAATTGAGGTTATAAATTTTTATAGTTAATCAAACTCCAGTATAGATGAAGTGACTAGATTAAACTATAGAAATATAAAATGCCACCTAGTGTAACTAAGGAAGTATCTACACTTTAAAGATTGATTCACTGTGGTCATGGAAATCTTGCTTTTAAAAGATGCTCTACTTATTCATTTTTATTAGTATATGTTTACAATACATAGCACATAAATTCATCATGAGCTGATATATACATACATATGATATCTTGGTCCTTTTTACTTCACTTTCTGCCTGTGTATCTCCCTTTCATCTCCTTTCTGTTTCCACAGTCTATAATTTTGTAAAAAGATGAGTTCAAACTTGTGCTTCTATTTTAAACATGTTTATGTTCTTCAAGAAACACTCTAAAAGTACTCAAAGCTCCCAAACCAATAGGATTTGGGAGACACTCAGAGAAATTTACCATTATTTAATCTAATGACAATTACTTAGTACTTGGTTGTTATTTTAAGATCCATGCTTATCTTGATATGAGGGCCAGGAACCTAATGTTATTTATTTGTCTGAAAATAAAGAGCCTTAAGCAAAAGGCATGTAGTAGATTTATTTGGGGCAATAAATATCACAAATATTTCCTTCTAAGTTTAAAGAAAAGGTGCAGCAGGCAGCAGGATAAATGGTCCGGCTGACATAAATGTGTGTAGAAAGACTGATGCTACACCCATTGTAATCAGTGACAAAATGCCTTCTTTTTTTAATTTAGAAGGAGAAATGAAGTGCGAAACTTATGATAGCTTTTATCTCATTTTAATGGAAAAATCCAGTAATTTGACAATGTTTGAATGTACTAGTATTTCCTTTTTTAAAAAAGGGATTTCCCAATGTTATGTGTGATTGTGAGATGTATATAAATTGTACCAATAAAGAATTCAATTTTAAAAAGACAAAAAAGGGATTGATAGGCTATTGCTGTACATTTTTCAATATATAAGTAGTTCTACATTAACCTCATACCCATTCTTTCTTTTACCTTTCCATATTCAGTACCCTAGAAGGAAGTCCTATACCTACCTCCATCCCCACCACTGGATAGAGGGGTCTGCCATCTCAAAAAATAGAAAATAAGCAAACACACTATCTTTCTTCAAGTGTTTTAATTGTGGTACACTATATAAGTGTGTCTCACAAATTAAACTTGATCATAATCTAAAAGAAAGGTGACTTGTACAAAAGAGTTAGGACCAGACTGATGAAAAAAAAAGTGGTTAGTAGAGTAGTAGTCCAAACATTTCAGGACTAGGAAAAATTTTTAAATTGACTTTATTGATAAATTTTATATATACATTATGATCATACTCAACATTGAGAATTTGTACCAGTATATGACATGACATTTTTTCCCATTCCCCTACCCACACTACAACCCCCACCCCTATATACATGAGTTTTATTTTCTTTTCTTACTATCAAATTTTTTCTTTCCCTCCTTTACTTATCTCTAAACCCCTTCCCCCTTTGAATATTTTCTTACAATTTTATCATATTTATCATTCATTTTAGAACTCATTTGCACCTTAAGTTTCTCATACCAGGGAAAAGATATGGTATTTACACATCTGTGACCTATTTATTTCACTTATGCATATGTCCTTAAGGTACATTCATTTGAGTATAAACGACTCAAATTTATCATTCTTTATGACCAAATAATACTCCATCTTCTTTATCCAGTCACTAGTTGATAGGCATTTGGGTTGTTTCCAAGATTTTACTATCACAAACTGAGCTGCTATAAACATGGCTGTACATATGTCTCTGTGATATGAATCTTTTAGTTCTTTTGTGTATATACCTACCAGGGGAATAGCAGGGTCAAATGGGACCTCTAATCCTAGTTTTTTGAGGAATCTCCATACTTATCTCCATAGTGGTTGTGCCAATCTACATTCACAACAGTGGAGAAGGGTTCCTTTCTCCCTGAAGCCTCACCAGCATTTGATGTTGGTTGATTATGAGATAGAAGCCATTCTTTGTAGAGTGAGATGAAATCTCAGTGTTGTTTTCATCTTCATTTTTCAAATGACCAGTGATACTGAGCATTTCTTCCTATGCTTCTTGGCTGCTTTTACTTCTTCCTCTGGAAAGTGTCTGTTCATTTCAGATGCCCATTGTTGAAGTAGATCTTTAAATGGGGGGAGGGAACTGGTTTTTTTAAAGCTCTTTATATATTCTCGATAGTAATCCTTCGTCTGAGAAACAGCTGGTAAACCTTTTCTGGCCATATTGTCTGTTGTCTTTGCTCTCTGATGGTTTCTCTTGTGCACAGAAGCTTTTCATTAAGATGAGAACCCAGTTGTTATTCTTTCTGCTGGTTCTCATGCTGTGGAGATTTTGTTCATAAGTCTTTCCCTAAAAGTCAGTGTCTCCAAGAGCTCTGCTTAAGCTGTTTTGAAACAGATTTACTGTTTCTATTTTAATATTTAGGTCTCTAATCCACTTTGATCTTAGTTTAGTGCATAGTGAAAGAGAGAGGTCTAGATTTAGTCTTTGACAGGTTGAAACACAGTTTTTCCATTTGTTAAAGAGGCTATCTTTCCTCCATAGAGGGTGTTTGGCTCCTTTACTGAAGATGAGGTGGAAGGAAAATGTGTAAATGGAAATCTTGATTGAAGGATTAGCTGATATTGGCACTGTGTGGCTGGGTTCATGGCCAGACACTTTTCCCAGGTTGCTTTATGAGCATCTGTGCTAATCTCCTGCTCAGGCTTTGCCTCATTTTGGACACCCAGGAATTAGAGTATAGAGAGAGTCTCCTTGAGTAATAGAGAATGAGTAATTCCAGATTTTCACCAGATCTAAAATTCTTCCTGAGAGGAAGTTGCTTCTTTCTCCTTGGAAAGCAGCTCTTACTCTGTGCTTCTGCACTGGTCATGTTTTCCCACATTAGCAATCTCTCATTTAGACCCCAGGCCTGCTCTGCTCTGCTGCCTCACCTTAGAATAATACTCCAACATATAACTCTGACTCTGTCCTACCCTCCATGGGCTCTACACCAGCTCTGATCACGTGCATCTCAACAACACTAAGTTTTCTGGTTATCTTTTGAGCCGGGTCTTGTACTCTTAGTCTCTCTGTCCTGTAAGACCAAGTCTCCAGACTCCTCATGTGTCTCATAGTGCTTAGCACAAAATACAAAAACCTTCAATGGTGAGTCTTTACTTATCTTGAAAGCACAGAGACAATAGGAATTGTGCTTTACCCATTTTGCTCTGAAGTAATTAGGTACCAAAACGTGATTCAAGAGACTTCTGCACTGAAGAGACTGATGATAGTTCAGGAAGGGAAATGAGTAAAGGCTCCTGTGCTTATTTGGAATGGACCCACTTTTATTTCCAAATCTGTGCAAGAAAATGAAGTCAACGAAGTACAATAACAGAAAGTGGTGTGTGTCAGTGGCATGCAATTGCTAGATAGAATCCCTAATTTCAAGATGAAATTAATAAGATAAAGATTGTGATATTTAAGGGAGCTATAAATATTGTTTGTGATATAGAAGGAGAGTAAGAATGCTCATTTCCCTGCCTTCTTTTAAAACTCAGTCATAGCCGGGCATGGTGGCTCACGCCTGTAATCCCAGCACATAAATGGTTATCCATTTGCACATAAATGAATCAATCTTGTCATTCTTTATGGCAGAATAATACTCCATTTTATAGAAAACTACATCTTCTTTATCCAGTCTCCAGTTGATGGGCATTTGGGTTGTTTCCAAGATTGGGCTATCACGAACTGAGCTGCTATGAACAAGGGTGTACATCTGTCTTTCCAATGTGATTTTTAAAATTCCTTTGGGTATATTCCTAGCAGGGGGATGGCAGGGTCAAATGGGACCCCTAGTCCTAGTTTTCTGAGAAATCTCCACACAGATCTCCACAATGGTTGCACAAGTCTGCAATCCCACCAACAGTGGAGAAGGGTTCCTTTCTCCCCCCAGCCTTGCCAGTGGGAGATTAGCTTTTAGAGGATTAATGGCTACAAAGACAATAGAAAAAAATGAGAAGGTGAAAGAGTAGACCCAACAGTTAAGAGTAAATAATTTTATTAGGTTCTTCACATAACCTAGGTATAAGGAAAACTTTTTTTTCTTTATCCCTTAAAATATTACTGATGCATACAGGCTAATCCAGTAAAGACTGGTATTTGGTGCCACACTAGTACAATCACAGGCTGTATTATGATTATTTGGTAACTGTGTGATACTGTTGCTAAATTTTCAAAAATATTTGCTTTGATTCATCCTCTAAATGTAATCTTGATTCTACCAATTACCAGGTAGCCCTGCAAAAGTCATGTAGTTGGACATAAGAAAAAGCTTGATTTCACCTGTCATTTTTTTTTTTTTAGACAGGGCCTTGCTTTGTAGTTCAGGCTGGCCTTGAGCTCACTATGTAGCCCAGGCTAATTGGGATTATGGCATGAGCCATCATGCCCGGCTTTGTGGTTTGTGGTACTGGGGATTGAACTCAGGACCTTACACTTGCAAGGCAGATGCCAGAATCACTGAGCTATATCCCTGGCCCCTGTGAGTCATTTCTTAAAGAATTAACAATCTATAACCTTTATAGATTTGGTTAAGTCAGGTGAAGTGTTGAGTGATAAAGACAGAAGTGATAGATACATCAAATTACTAAGAATTGGAGGTTACATAAAATTACTAAGAATTGAAGGTGGTTTCCCTTCTTGAAAGTAGGCAGATATTTGCATTTTCCAGAACTGCATTTTCTAAAAACTCTAACTCTGCATCTATTTCTTGGCCTTGAAGCTTTCAGAGGTAATACAATGACTGACTGGTAGACGGAGGGCACCAGAGCAAGGTTGGAATCTGTGACCACTTTGAAAAGGTTTTCCAGGAAATTGTTCTTTTGAATAATGTTTAAGTTTCCCTAGAAGTTATGCACAGAGCATGGTGGGGGGAGAAGAAAAAAGGAAATTGTGTGATACTAAAAAGTCAGCAGCAGCCACTCTGAGGTTATGGTCCCTATTAAGGAAATTACACTGTCCCATGCTTTCTTTTCAGTATTCTCTAGAAATTCACAGACTCCCTAGCTAATTGAAAACCAAATGTATATTTACCCAGAATATCCACTTGTATTGTTTAATAGACTTCACTGTTCCTGGCTTTGAAACTAGAAATGTGAATGGGGTCAGTTGCAGAAGGCCACTCTAAAATTCTTTCATATCACAACTAAGCAGAAGTTCTGATAGATCAGATATACACTTTAAGACTTATGCTCTTGGGATCGTTGCCCCCAACATGATACAATTTAAAATGAACCAGAAGTCATATCTATGTAAAAATATTTCTCCCACTGAACTGCCTGAATTTCTCTTGCTCACAATAAAGGAAATTGGTTACCTAGGAAATCATCCCAGATCCTGCAGTTACTGTCTTAGCCCTTCTTAGTATCCTATCAAGGATTAGTCTGAAAAATTATTACTCATGGAAATTTGAGCCCAGGAAATTTCTTTCCAAAAAACTCAACAGCACTTAGATTGGGTGAGCAGAAATTATATTTGAAGTGTTACAGTACAAATCTAAATACTATGGTATTTCTATTTCTAATCACGTGACACTCTTACCAGTCATGAGTTCTTTATTATTCATTCTTCCTTTACCCTTCTCCCCATTCCAAACAGCCATTCTCTTGCCTCCAATGAGCACCCCAGATTCCTCTGCTCCATGCCTCCTCACGTGTATTTTTCATCCCACCTGATCTCTAGTGCCCTGCACCTCTGAACATGAGTTTACAATATATGATATAATATCATATATAGTATACTATATATCTTATTAGAAACAGAAAATTTTTTCATGGACTTTAAATTATGCTTTAACTTCCCATTGTTGGGAGAAAACAACCAGCATCTGTAAATGAAAGGAAGTGAGGTTATTTTGGCTCACATTTGTCAGAGCACTGTTTACAGTTGGTGGGCTCCAGTGCAGAAATGGCCAGGTAGAGGAAAACTGCCCTCTGTCAGCCAGGAAGCAGAGAGAAGGGAGGGACTGGGGGTAAGGACACACCCTTCCTTGTCACATCCTTACCAACCCACTTCTTCTGATCAGGCCCCATTTCCTAACACATGAAGACTTTTGGCAGATATTTTACATGAAGAACACAACATTTAGTGAATCCACTTTTTCCTTGAAAAGGGAAATTTAAAATTCTATATAGTGATCTTGCTGATTAAATCCTACCGAGTATATTTACTTCAGATATCAGTTGAAGACACTACACAATGAAGAGTATCTACCAGCCTTCTGAATAAAATGGTATAGGATGCAGAATACTGAAATAATAAGGCTGCCAAGGAATTTAAAGTCTTTACTTTGGCAAATAAAGGACAAAGTAGTGGGATGATAATTGTTCAAGAAGTTTGACCAGTTGTCTTATAGAAAAGACATTACAAGCATCCTGGGATATTCTGGAGAATGGAACTAGCAATCAGTTATCTAAACATCTTACTCCATTTCCTGTGACTATACTAGAATATCTGGGGTATGGTGATTTATAAAGGAAAGGTACTCACTTAGCTCACAGTTCTGGAGGCTGAACAGTAGGCTCCCTCAGCCTTGATGCTGGGAACCAAACTCTCAACCCAGGGCCTCATACATGCTAATTTATTTGCTCTACCCCTGATCTGCATCTACAGCCCAAATTCTGGAGACAAGAAATCCAAGATCAATAAGCTACAGTGGGGGAGATAACATAATGTGTCATAACCTGGTACAAAATCAGAAGGGCAAGCATGTATATGCAGAAAGGAGGAAAGGTGAGGGGAGGCCTCATTTTGTAACACCTAGTTCTTGAGGGATCTCACTCTAGGGGGAACTCCACTCTAAGAGAAAGGTATTAAACTCATTTCCCCTTAAAGGTCCTCCTACTTCTCAACACTGTTACAACAGAGACCAGTTTCAACCTGTGTACTGAAAAAGACAAAGCACATCTGACACACTGTACTAAGTTACAATCTGAAACTCTGAAACTTGGCACTAGAAAGGGCTATTTTAATAGTGCCATCCAACATGGAACAAGTGATACCTGAGAAAGTATCTCTATGCCCTTTATGACTCCACATATGTCTTTTAGCCCCTTGTCCTAATGTTATGATTAGTAGCTCTACTGAAAGTGTCTACAGCAACATTCTCTATACTATTCAAGGAATTTATTCAAAGACAGTTTGCTGTTTTTCATCAGTTTTCACTTTTCAAAAAGAAGCAGAGTAGGTTTCTTCTGTTTTTCCTTATGCAATTTCCTTTTCAGACTTCAATTATTTATGACCACCTGTTGGACATACATACTCTAAGCTTGTTGATTTTCCTTTAATTTTGCAGAACTACATCTTAAACACAAGGGCCTGGACTTGCTGGACAAGGGCTCTCCCATGAAGCTGCACGCCAGCCCTGCAGTTCTCTCAACATGCAGGGTTCTAATAGAAGCATAATATATTTTACTGTAGCCAGATTACAGATTCAGTTTTAGTCATCCTTTGAGAGAAGGCTATTATTCTAACTTTATGATTTTACCCCTTGTGATACTAATTTTTAATAACCTTTAGGCAAAATTCCTAAAATTCCAACATCACATCATGCATATCCAATTACTCCCTTGTGGACTCAAATAACATAAATCGTTATTTCAAGAAAGAGCCGGAAATGTTTTAAAATTAGAAAATCCACTTTTCTTCACCAGTTGTTTACTTCCCCACACTGACTCCCTTTTTAAAAATGTCTTGTTCCATTTCAGAACTTTGTTTTTTCTAGCTCCAAAGCTTTATTTATTCCTAAGAGTTCATGTGGGCATGACTAGGTGGAATTAATAATTACAGGATCCTTTCTGAACTAGGTAGAACCAGCCAGGAGAGGGAAATAAGTTTCAGGTTATCACAGAAATGAATCTAATTACTAATGTAACATTTATAATTTCAAAGTTCAGGAATATTGGGGAATATGTGCTAGAAAGAAATAAAATAATTTATGAGAAAATATTTACTTAGAAATAGGTAAATGAAAGGAGCTACTGGATATTCTGATGAAGACAAAGGTAAATACTGGACACTATAGATATTTGCTACACTCCACATTTAGATTATTCCAGCCTCTGCCATATTATGACAGTGGTGTATATATTTCACATATCTTCAAAAAGTGATGTATCAGATCCTTTATTTCAGAAGTCAAATTCCACCGTCTCTTCTTTGTGTACCCCCATCCACCTGAGAAGTATATTTCTTTTTTTTTAAATTGAATTTTTTATTGGTACATTTTATAGATAGCCCCAATGCTGAGAAGTATATTTCTTGCTCACTTAACATATTAGCAAAAGAGTTTATTTCCTGGCTTAATGCTATACCATTATTATAGTACAAAGTTACTATTTCCAGGCACAACCACTACTTTCCTTCTCATAATTGTAAAGTTCATATTTTAAAATACTTCCAATGTTATATAACTCATGAAAATGATCATGTAAATTTGGCATTTGTCTCTATCACATTGGTAAAAAAGTTGTAGCAAAATAATTTTTTTACAAAACAGTTGCTAAACATTGGAGTACATTAATTAGCTGGGACTATTTTCAGATATGAATGTTCTCATATTTCATAGAGAAGAAATCAGTTGAGATCGAGTGGAAGGCAAAAGTTATTTCATTTCCATCAGAAAACTTTCTGAAGGAAGTCAATTAGGCTGGCTTGTGAAGATAATTTTTTTAATGTTTTTTTAAATTGAATTCTTTATTGGTA
>PVIC010037662.1:0-17970 GCA_004025085.1 Thryonomys swinderianus | reverse complement strand
CTAGGGGAGAACTTGATGTTAAGAAAAAGTCTACATAAATTAAATAAAAATTTAAAAGCATAGAAAAACTACTACCCTAGAGAAATAATAATTTTCCTACAAAGAAAAATGTATTACAATCTACTGCAGAGCTGACCTATAAACACTATATACATGGTCATAAGAATGCAAACTCTGTGGGGCATGATGGCTCATGCCTCTAATCCCAACACTTGGGAGGCAGAGGTAGGAGGATTTCTGAGTTCAAGGCTTGCCTGGGCTACATAGGGAGCTCAGGGCACAAAGTGAGACCCTGTCTCAAAAAAAAAAAAAAAAAAAAGAGAGAGAGAGAGAATGTAAACTCTGCATCTGAGCCTAACTAATTACAATACAAGTGTACAAGAACACCAGGAGACAGGGATGGGAGTACGTGAGGTGTACTTACACAAGTATCAGCTGAGAAAGTTGTGTTGATGGTATGAGAAAGTGCTCAATTCATGTTTTAGTCACATGTAGTCAGAAAGTGTTACCTACGAGGGAACATTTAAGAAGTTGGTGTAGAGGAATAGGTATTATTAAAACATGTCAATTTAACAGATGTATTAGTGTATGAAAGAGTTGGAATAGGGAGATGTGCTACAAGGTCATCATCAAAAATATTCTGTAAAATAAGCTGCACTTATATGTAACTTGAAAAATAAAAAGAAATTCAAAGATGCAATTAACCACATGTACATGCATGCACACACATTGAGACACAGAAGAAAGAGCAGCTGACAGTAAACTGGATTAAATCCCCAGTATCACAGCAGCAATGCCATTTACTGCACTAGATCAAGGCCACATCAGTTTGAACAGAAAATTCCCACAGTCCTGTGTCCTAACTTCAGGTCAGAAAGTGCTCTGAGACCAGACCCTCAGCTGCTGTAATGTGGTCAGAGTATCAAACCTCAAGGCCATAGCACACTGGTTGTGGAAAAATTAATTGACCTTTGAATGCAAGAGAATTAGCTGATGAAATACATTAACTTTTTAATAATTTCCTCTTTTCTAAATTAAAGGAGATGTAATTTTTTTCTATTATATAGTTTTCTTCCATTCTTTTATGCTACTTGCTCTGGTTTCAGAAGTTTGTGGAATGACAGTAGTAATGTATGAAATTTGACGTAAGCTGAAAGCTAATAATTGTTACCTACAAACAGTAAGAAAAATCATATGTCATTTATATTCCAATAAGAAAAATTCTAAAGGTGATTCCTGACAGGTATATCAGAATCTATGACTAGGCTTTTATTGATTACAAACAATGGAAACTATATTGAAAATAGCTGAAAATTGGAAAGGCCTGCATTAATTATTGCAGTTTGGAAATCAAGGGGCAATTGCTTTGACAGTGTCTATCAGTGCTAATTCTTTCTCTTCTCCTCCCTTCTCTTCTCTCCCTTTTCTTTATTCATAAAGACATACTACTTTCATGTAGCAAGAATTGATAATATTCAGATAACTGAGATTTTGGTGAAGTAGATTAGGAAACTAGAAAAGCATTTTTGCTTCCTGTGTTTATACATGATTCTTTAAAAAAGGATTTACATGCATGGGTTGTGTACCTTTGGTGGCTGATCACCCTATTTTGAGTTTCAGTGTTTGACCAATCCTGAAATATATGCTGATTTCTAGTCTCAAAATTGCATATTGTAGAAGTAGAGAATTACTCTGAATAAATGGATCTTAGGGTTTTATCAGTCTTTTCACTTACTCCCACCCTTAGTAGATATCTGTCGTTATATATCAATAGAATTAATCCCTTTTTGGTGAGATATTTTTTTACTTCCATTAAAATACAAATGTCAGCAGGATAAAATCCAGTTTAAACTATCAGTCATGTAAACCATCTGTTCCACTGAAAGTTCTGACAGAAAATTTAATGGATTCAAGAAAGGTCAATAGTCATTTTTTATGGTCAAAGCAGAATGAGAAACTGTGACATAATGGGGAGGATGACACTTGGTTGCATCAGTTATTATTTTTTTCTTGATTTTTGTCCTGCTTAGCTCTTGTATCAAACCACCTCCAAAGCTAAAGACGTCAAATCATGACCATTTTGCTACCTTAAATTGTTCTAAGTTTTGACAAGGGATCTGTTGTATAATTCTCATTGTTATATCCCTTAGTGGCATGTTCCTGGAGGAAGTGAGCTGCAGTCACTTGAAGCTTCTGCATGTACATACACATATCTGGCCTACAACAGCTGGGAAAGCCTCTCTCCTGTGCAGCCTCGTCTACCCGTCAAGCCGACTCCTCCACTGTAGACCACGGTAGTCAGACCTCCCAGGGTCAGCTGACTTCCCTCTGCTTGTGTATTCTGAGGTAACAGGCAGAAGCTTCTGACCCTTTAAAGCTAACCCTGAACTTTGCTAGCATTACTTCTGCTGTGTCTCATTGACAAAAGTAGTCACAACCCCGTCACTTCTACAGTGGTGGTGGCGGAGGAATAATGTCTGCTCCTCAGTGGGAGAATGATGAGCACATACAAGGATGGAGCAGTCACTGGCACGCATTTTGCAGAAAGCTACCGCAGTTACTATGCCATGGGAGATTTTTAGGCAGTGGCAAGAAGTAGCCTGTCTTCTACCCACCAAGAAGATGCAAAGAACTACTGCAGGTTCACTTCCTGCCCAGTTTTTCAATGCTTCAATGTAAGTTTTCAAGACCAATAAAGTCAAGTTGCATAATGCAAAAAAGTTGCCTTTATTGCAAATTTTAAAATAATAAATTTTTTCTTGCTGTTTGAACTTCTGGCTAATTTATTATTGATTTGCTTTAAACTGCTGTCATAGTTTAGAACTGAAACACTCTCCAAATGTGTCAGGTGACCGGATCATGCTCCATTATGTTGATCAGTGGACTGGTCCATTGATTAATTCAGTGGGTGAATGTGCTGTAGCAGGTGCAGCAGAATTGGAGGTGGGTCACTGAGGATGGGACCTATTTCATCCCTGACTCCCTCTCTGTTTTCTGTTTCCTGGTTTCCACGGTATGAGCAGGCCCTTCCTTCTCCCAGGCCCTTCTGCCATTTTGTTATGCCTCTGAGCTAGCCAACTAGAGACTGACATTATAAAACAAAATAAAACTCTCTTCTTTTAACTTGTGGTTGCCATGTACTTTTCCTCCAATAAAGATGAAGTGTCTAAGATATCCACCAAATTAAAAAGCTACAAAGAATATCTGAGAATGTTATATAAGGCCAGGTATACTGGTATCTGCCTATAGTCTAAGCACTCTGGACAATGGAGCAAGAGGATCACAAGTTAGTGGCCAGTTTGTGCTAAATTATGAATTAGAGGCAAGTTGTGCAGTGATAAGCAAACAAACAAGAAATTACAATATGTAGGGTATAGTTTCATATTTTATATTTGAGGATAAAAATTAGAAATATAGCAATGATAAGTAATTTGTAATATGGAAATAATTATTCTTCATTAGCAAAAAAAGACACAAAATCATGTAGACAGAACACAATTATAAGTACAGTACACAAATGAAAGGCTATGCCAGAAAAAAGAATGAACTGAAAACAAAAGTAGCAAAACTCAATAACCTTCAATGATCAAATTATAAGTAAATAAGTCATCCTATGTTCTTTGTTTCTAAGTTTCTGTAACAGCTGTGTCATTCATGTCATGAGAAGGGATGAAAGCAACCTATCTCAGTTTGGACTAATTATTCTGTGACCAAGTGACTTCTGAGAGGACATCACCTTAGCAAGTTGGAAAGAATCATTTCCTCTAATCACTGCAACAGGAAATAATAATAATTCAAAGAAAGATGTGAAGACAACTCGTGGGGAGTAGGAACTCTCCCTTCTACACTGAAAAGTGGCCTTTTAATGCTGACATATGAAGTCACTGAGCAGAAACTCTAGGCATCGTTTTTCTTAAAGTTCAAAGGCCCAAAGGAATGAAAGGCAGATGGGCTTTCAATCATCAAACACTACTTTACCAGCTGATAGCAAATCATAAATGACTTTTGAGTCTGAAAATTGTGGTGCTTTATAGACCTTGGCTATAATTTGATCAGAACACAGATGAGTTTTTCCTCAAAGTTCAGAGTCCAAAATGTTTATGAACGTGCTCCAATCCAGTTCAGGCAACATATATTAGATAGAGTAAAAACGTTTTGTAAACTTGAAGTGCTAAAGAGAGGAGAGGTAGTATAAAGTCATAACGTGGGTGCAGCTCTGCAAGAGCAACAGGAAAAACACATCATCCAGATCCAGAAGCTCCCTGACAACACCGTGTACCCAGAACCCAGTCAAACCAAGAGGAAGCCAAGGTGTGCTCGAGTCTCCCAGAAAGGCTCAGAAATATTGTGAGCTCAACGTATTGTAACTTTGGTTGAGAAAACAACGGCACTCAGCTGAGCCCTACAGAAATTGATACATTCTACTTAAAGAAAAACAGAGTAGTTCCTCATTTAGACAGGATTCAAGCTTTACTTGGTTTTCTCTTGACACCATAAACATTAAGATAGAAAACAAAAGAAACAACAATTAAAAACCTAGCCATTTGGCAATTTGCCACCTCATTTTCTTGATGAAAAATTATGGGTTAAATGAAAACACATGGCCTCTTAGCAGATACTGCAGCTCTTGCAGCAGGCACGCGACTCTGAGCTGGTGAGACTTGAACGTGCTCTGAGAGTGACTGCAGCTCTGGAGGCCATCGTCCCTGAGGGACAAACTCTCATTCTCATAGTGCAGAATATCTGCTATAGCGATGCACCCTAAATCATGTCTACTATTTGTGGAACCTGGTTCACAACGAAAATATGGGCTGCTTGTCAAACATGCAAAGTTTCACAACAGTGACAAACATGAAGCCAAACACAGAGCCTTGCTCAGCACAGGGATGGACATGTTCAAGAAGCTGCCACACACTTGTATTCACAGCACTTTAAAAGGCTGAGGTAGGAGTACTGTGAGTTCAAGTTCAGTTTGGGAAACTTAGCAACGTAGCCAGACCTTGTTTCAACTTAGAAACCTAGTAAAGCCCTGTCTTCTTTATTCAAATCTAATCTAGAAGTGAAAGACTGAGGGTGTACTTAGTCTACCTCAGTGTGAAATCCCTAGTTTGAACCCACAATACTGCAAAAAAGGAGGAAGAGAGAGAAGACGGAGGAGAAGGAGCAGAAAATTGTGGGATGTGAGGATGACCTTGATTTGGGCAAAGGGAAAAAAACTTCTTGCACATTTGGGTTACACATGCTTACTTCTTTGAATGTGTTACTTAGTCTCATTCTGGTTCTTTGAAAAATTATAACCAAGTGATTTCTGTCTCACTCTCCTCTTCGCTCTTTCTGTGCCCTTTCCCCATGACACTGGAAGCTGCATGTTCTCTTCTATTGCTTGATTACTGAGATTCTTCCAACCTGCCATTAAAGGTCAAGTCCTCTAGTCCTCTTATTTTGCTAATATCACCTCTCTTCTTTAAACCCAGCTAGATTGTGTTCCATGTTTATGTTTTCAGAAAGTCTTCCAGAATACATGCATTCACTCAATATTAGTGAATGTACACAAATTTAATTCAACAGGCTAAGATGCCAGAATTACAGGTTCTTCCACAGAACAACTAGTAGAATCCTCTGAAGCCTTTGATTACACCAAAGAGCACCCACCCTTATTGATAGCCACAAATAATCACAACTGATGCTCTATTTAGGATCTTTTATTATAAATGGTCCTCTATGATAAGTAAAATGTTAGAGAGGTCATCGGTCACACCACACAATTTCAACTTGGCAACAAGTAGCAAGCTACTTTGTTGTAAAGATTATTTATATTAAGGAAACAGAATGATCTGTTCAAAAAATTTCCATACAGCACCTATTCTTCACAGTTTGTAACTTTACAAGTTACACACAGGATCATACTCAACCATATACATAAACCAGACTGATATCCAGTTCCTCATTTACTAGGTGGCCTTAAAAATCACACTTGCAGAAATCAAGGGAAAAATTTTACAAAGGTAGAAATCAAACCTCAGTTCAGGCCAAGTGGCAACTTTAATCATCCTTATGGGTTTTCTGAAACTAGAATTCTCACTAAAAGTAATCTCAAGAAGGAAAGTAAAATATACTGGACATTTATCATGTATCATTCATTGTGTTTAGGGCATCTAAGGTAGATAGATGTTTTTTCAACTGATGTAATCTTTGAAAAAGCTAATAATCTACCACACTAGTCATTAAAGTACTGAAATACTCTTGCTCTGCCTGGTAAATCTTGCAACCTGGACCATCACCATCTAAAGGCTTGTAGGAATATCTAATTTATGATTAATACCTATACTTCTCACTCATTGCCTATGCTCCTCTAATTGGTAAAATGCTAGAACATTGCCTTGGGAATATTAAGAGAATCCACTTATAGGAAAGACTAAATCCATAGTAAAGGAAACTAAGAGTTATATGTAGGACCCATATCCAAAATAAAAACACTGTGAAATCAAGGTAAGATTTACTAGATATTGGTATTCTGGGTAAATTAAGAGAAGAGGCTCTGAAAGGTACATGAGAAATATAGAATAGTAATGAAAGTGAGTATCTGAAAATAAAGGACTGAATCCAAAATATGTTAAACTCAAATTGTGGGGAATCCAATATTACCAGTTCAATTTTAGATGATGAACTTCAAACTTAATTACCCCTTTTCAGTCACAATTCATTGATTTCATGAAATGCTTTGCATTTCTCCCATAATTAGAAAGATTGCTTAATTTAATTCAGGTCTTCTGTCCAAAAGACTCCTAATGGGTATTTAAATTCACAATACAGAGTGACAACCAGGTATGGAGATGTTCTCTTGAGTATTACAGGATAAATACATGGAGAGAATTCACAACATTTCATTAAACAAGAATTTCTGAATTACAAGTAATTTTCAAATTTACATAAAAAAACCTCAGAAGATTTACAAGTTTGAATTTACATTTCATAATTATAGAGCTGGGGTTAAAAACCAGATATCACACTGAAATCTCTTTATTCCAGAGAAGGAAAAGTTTAGGAAGAACAGAGTTCTGGAAGAGCCCAAGAAAAACAAGTTTAAGGACTTGAACCTCTCATGGACTGACTCCATCACCAGCACATCTCTTCTCACCCCACTGCTCTCTCATTTTAAGATTTAAAACAGAGATTCCATGAATAAGAGAGAACTAAGGGGCACAGAATATCATAAGGATTTTTTTCCCAAATGTTGTCTTGTGCACCTTAGAAACTATACAAGTTGCTCAGGGTAGTTACAGAAGAGCCAGAGGGCTGAAGGGGACAGGACTCCCAGTGCCTGCTCCTTCTCTCTAGTACAGCTGCCCTGACTTGATTGATTTTTGGTTTGGTTTGGTTTGGTTTGCCACAGAAGACTCTTACAAAATAGTTACCTTTAATAAAATAAAATTTGAGATGATTCCATGGTTTGAAAAAAAGGTCTGAGACAAAATTAGCCCAAATTATAACTGGAAAAAATGACAAGTATGTGTCATTTTAAGTAAATATAGGTAAGCTGCATGGACTGTGAACACATAAATTGATGATTTATGGTAATTTACACCCAAATCAGAACCACACTGACCTTTTCCCTATGTATATAAGGGAATAATAGGACAGCAAAGAACAGAAACAAATACTCAAGAGGGAAAGTATAACAAGAGTGACCCAATGCATAGTTAACTCTGCATACAGTTACATATTTACAAGGATTTGGATTAAAGTACATGTGATGAGCCATTACTTACTCTTCATAAGGAAAATTTTTATAGTTGGTTTATTAAAACCAAATGATAGTTTATAGTTGATAGTTGGTTTATTAAAACCAAATGATAGTTTATAGTTGGTTTATTAAAACCAAATGTCAATAATATCTAATATAGAAGCATTTAGTTTACTGAAAGTCATTTCCTTTCAATTCAATCTGAATTATACTTAAAAATGAGCTAAATTAGTCAATAGAAAAATGTATAGATAACTATAATAAAATCATGAAGTTGAAATCACATATTCCTCATATCAATGGCCACAATAGGTTAGAAACTACATATTGAGGGGTAGAACAATAATATTTTGTCACAGCTTGTTTTGTTTTAAAAATATCTATTAAGTACAATGCAGAACAAAATTCAATTTGTCAATAAAATTAAAATATATGAACATTAAATTTCAAACTGCTTGAAAATTGAGATGTTCATTCTTTCCTTCTTGACACTGACTTAAAGTATTATCTACAAATAATATGTTAAGTAGGAAAACAAAGATTATATGTATCATTATAAATTATTCCATTTCCTGTCAAACAAAAATAGTCAAATTTGAACCTAAATCTGATGGGGCTTTCAGGGCTAACAATCCATTTGCAAGTGGCACAAGATACAGAGAAAATGCTCAGGGATACTGCCAAAATCCTGACAGCCCAACACAGAAGACAGAAAATAAGCAATGTCCCATATCCTGCGCGCATTCATTCGATGCACTGTTCTCTCATGCTGCAATACATGTCCCAAAATGCCTCTTCTGTTCCCACATCCTTACTTACGTTTCCATGCCTGAATACGCTGGCCTGAGTTATTTCATCAAATAAGGTCCAAAGGAAAACACAGAAGAAGGGAGCCCTGTGGATTAAAGGTTAGTTAAGAGACATAGCCAGAAGTTACAAAATACATTTTCTTCTTTTCAAAAAAACTGGACAAAATTTAGACATTTGGAAATTCTAAAGAGAGATTGGTAAAGAGTTTTATGTTTTAGAAGTACATATCAAAATATTTATAAAAACTGTACATTTTCAAAATTTGCTTCGGGGTAGTTTTAGGATAGGAATAGGTCCTGACAGGTTGCCATCAGTTAATAATTGCCGATGCCGAGTGATGAGCACATAAGGGTTTTATTATACTCTCTGTTATTGATTCATTTGAATCTTTCCTGACAGAAACAAAATGAAAGAAGGTAATTCATCTATTAAAAATAAAATGATTGAGGGCTGGAGATTTAGCTCAGTGGTTCCAGCGCCTGCCTCACAAGCGCAAGGTCCTGAGTTCAATCCCCGGTTTCCACATACAGTGCTGGGCGTGGAGACTCATGCCCAGCAGCAATCAATACCACATACCACAGTGCTGGGCATGGTGGCTCACGCCTGTCATTCCAGCTCTCAGGAGGCAGAGACAGGAGGATTGCTGAGTTCGAGGCTTGCCTGGGATACATAGTCAGTTCGGGGCTGGCCTGAGCTACAAAGAGAGACCCTGTCTCAAAAGAAAAAAAAAATGATTGAAATGTTGTGATAACTTTTATCTTTCATGAGCAAAGGAACCCATGTCATAGTGTCTTGTATTCAACTCTGGTTGGGAAGATAACTCTTAATGATACCCTGAAATTAATAGGTCTGACTAAGAACACTCACCTCACTGGAATGCGTCAAAAAAGCCTCATACACCCTGAGACTGGAGAGCAGTACTTTTATTCTGCAGCTGCCCCAAACATCTGCTTCACAGCCTACAGGGCTACCTTAGGTGCCCTGCAACCAGTCCAAAAGGTATTCCATTCTGGCGCAGCAGTATTCAGCCCCTGACTGATCCCCAGTGGCTCAGCCTGCCGCCTCTCTGGATGGCGCTGCTCCTCTGCGGTCCTCCTCATTCAGGACCACGAATGGTCCTTTCCTCAGCCACCATCAAACACTCCGCATGCATCACTATGCCCTTTGTTCGGTATAAGCGATCTCCCCATAGCCTTAGCAGGTTCAGTCCATGAAAAATGCCCTCTTACGCTGCACCATAAGTCCCCAAAGTTCCTCTTCTCTGTGTCGTGTTCCTCTTTATTTGTGATATCTGTCCCCAAATAGGCTGACCTGGTACAGTACGAACTGGTACAGACAACTGTCAACCAAAGTGAATAGCAGCCGGGGCTACTACCACCGATGGTGCTGAAATCAGAAGTTACCAGCAGCTGAGATTCATCACACTGAAGATGGCAGGACGCAGAGAACAACAGGAAAGCAATGGAGAATTGAGAGGAGCCGCCCGTGGGCCATGTCTGAGTGAGATACAAGTCGTGCTGGGAGCTGCTTCCTCCCAGCGCCTATGACGATCACTGCTGCTAAGTGAGCAGAGAGCTGCTAGTACTCAAAGCCCAGAACCATTAACACTGAAAGAACTACATTTCGCCAATCTGTGCTTTCTATATGAACTGAGCAAGAACCCTGAGGTGATTGGTAACATCTTGGAAGGCAGCAGAAAGACCATCCCCACTAGTAGGCAGGAAGAAAAGGAGGAAGGATAACTCCTGAAGCCGAGGAAGGATAACTTCAACATTCATCTGCTAGGACAAGAACCAGCCTGCATTTGGTTTCCATATTCTTTACATTAAAAACCAACTCACCCTAATGAGTGACAAGATGATGTAGTCCCAATCAATTAAATTTAAATGAAAGATTTTGAAGGAGAATTTAAGAAACATTCTTTCAGAGGTGACCAACTCATTGTGTTCCTTCCTTTCTTGCTGCCCTGTATGGATTTCAACAAGATAGACAGTGTCAAAGCTGCCAGGTTGCTGTTGTGACACAAAAGCTGCACATAAAAATGACAGCAGAAAAGGAGCCACATTTCTTTCAGAACCTAGTCCTTTTGAAATGGAAAAAAAAAAAATGGAGCCCTAGCAAGTTAATGAGATGGGATTTCTGCCAACATGGAAACCAAAGAATTCTCTAATTGATATATCAGCCAAAAGCTGATGAAAAAAATATGTTCCTTATTGTTAAATTCCCAAGAAAGACCCAAAAGCCAAGAATGAAATCTACATTGTTTTGTAAGTATAATTTAAACATAACAAAGTAAAAATTTCATCCTAACAATTTTTCACTTGATTAATATCGATCAGAAGGTCTTCAATTTGATGCCTGGGTATTGTAAATTCTTTTACTATTACCATGCTATGTGACTATAACTTGGTGTAACAGATATTTACAGGGATAAAACCACCCCTATCCTTTATCTGTGTTAAGAAAAGGAATGCACACATAATGCAAACTTCTAATACAGGAAGATCACACTTTCATTACAAAGAGAAACATATCAATGTAGAGATTTTAAGTCCACACTGTATTGTGGCATCTTGTTATCCATCCTATAAGTACTATAAGAGGTGAGGATAATGTCGCGGCTCTCACAGCTCACATTCTACCATTGGGCAAATTAGAAAACTATGTCCCTCCCATCTGTGATGCATGTGTTCCTGTGTGTAATACATATACAAGTATCAGGCATAAAGTGTATGATGTAAATTGTGCCCTTGAGGAATGTGAGGTAAAACCTGCACATGATTAGTGTAGCTGCAAACAAGGAGAAATCGGTGTGGGCTGAAGGAATTAGACATGTCATATACAGAAAAGATTTTATGTTAAACTCTAAATATATTAGATAAAACAGAGGAAGAGCTTAATTGTGAGTTATGAATGCTAGATTAAGCTTTCATTATTTTCAGAAAGGTAACTCTCCTCAGAAAACAGCAAACCATATGGTGTCTACTGATCCTAATAAAGCAAATGTAAATAACTTCATACTCTCATCCTTAGAAATCCACAAGTGCATATTCACCTGTGCTAAGGATTTTACCGTCAGAATGGTAGTAAACAAAGCTTCAGAAGAGCTTCCCGTGGCTGCAGAATAACACATTTTCAAGGGATTGAGCATATGCAAGGACAGCAGCAGCTATTACACATCCTGTGATACTTTACACGCAGCTGTGAATATCTGCTCTGCTGCCATGAATCTGCATCTCCCCGGCTGACACCCCCACCCAGGGGTTATATTTGCAAAGCAAAAGAACATAGTTTTTAACTTCTACCTTAGGGATACTAGGATAGAGGAGAAAGACTCGATTTAGTGACTCTTTTTAAGTGAAATGCTTGTGTAAGAGCTCCATAAAACATCTCTCCATGTATCTCTATGGCTCTTTCCAGATAGAAAAAAGGAATGAACCCATTTTGGGATAAGATCAGATGCAAATCCATCTCTAAGTAGTTGAACCAAAAGTACTCGGCCTGGGCGAGGGATTTACCTCAATGGTTCAGGAGTCTGCCTGGCAAGTACATGTGACCACGTTCCATCCCTGGGAACCACATACCACGATGCTGGGTGTGGTGACTCATACCCACCAACAATCAGCGATATTTTGTTTCCTTTCTAAAACAAAGCAACTCTCAGCTTCCCTTCAGTTCTTTTGTTCCTAGAATTTTGGGGATTTACCCATAGAACACAAAAATTGACCAGTGTGACACTGTACTGACAGATTAACCTTTTAAAAAAGTTAAACCACGTAATTATCCTGGTTCACATATATTTTCCTACAGGACAGTGTTTCTCAATATTTTCCATGTGGCTCATTGGAAATGACTGTATTTATGAGGTAACCCTGGTAATTGAGAAAGTGGTTTATAGCCAAAGCCAAAGACTGGACCCTCTAGATCCCGCTGTACCTGGTCAGCCTCTGAGTGCTAAAGGATTCAGACGTCTGTGACCCAGCAGGGCAGAGGAGGATGTCTCCTAACAATTAGAGAAGGAAAGGAGGGAGTGAAGGTTAAGCTTTTAATTAGTTTCCTTTTCACCATCAATCCACAAAATCTTTTTATTCCTTCTTATTCAATAAAAATTCTCTATATAAAATTTAATAACTAGTCTTTTATAGCTAACATTGCAAAACCTCATATTTGACTGCTCTGCATATTCCTAAATTCTAAATTTCTAAATTCCATTCCTTAAATTTTGATTATTAACATATGAGCCCCGGCTCCCAGGAAAACCTGACTACAGCAAATCAAAACGCATTGGTTCCATACTATAGCCCAATTATGGTCTTAGCATTTTAAAACTCAATTTTAATATTCAAAGACAAAGAAGAGGATTTATTCTGGGTGGAAGCCACATTCACTTCTCTGATCAATTCAACTTCAATAAGAATGCCTTTGCCCCTTCCTTCCTTGGCCCCTCAATCTCTTGTTCCCTTCCCATTTGAAAAAGATTTCTCTGCTTCCTATTATCTATCTGTATTTTACTTGTTTTTTATATTTTGAGTCTTTCATATAAGTGAAACTATAGAAAAGAGCTTTTTTCAAAAGGAAAGGATATTAAGAGTTGGAGGGACCAGGAAAAAATTAGAACAAAAAAAGATTAAGGTATGTTATGTACATACTTCCCATGGTAAATGTAATCATTATGTGCTACATAAATATACTAATAAAATTTATTAATAAACAGAGAAGAGTGTCTTAACCCAGGAGTGGAAATTCTATATATTGTACTGTTTATTCCTTTACTGAGTGAGAAAGTAGCATACCATATGGTAGACACAAATAGTAGACTTTAATAAGAATTTTGATAGCTACATACACTTGAGGAGAGGATATGCAGAGGGTTCTGACATGTTTTGGGTTTTGTTGTTGTTTTGTTTTGTTTTGTTTGAGACAGGGTCTCGCTTTGTAGTTCAGGCTGGCCCTGAGCTCACTATGTACCCCAGGCAAGCCTCGAACTCGGCAATCCTCCTGCCTCTGCCTCCCAAGTGCTGGCATTCAACTATGAGACACCACCACGCTTTCTGATAAGTTTTTAATTGGAATGATTCTTCTTAGGAGAAAAGAAAAGAACTATTTGGAGAGTTTTAACCTGATATTTACTTGAAAACATCGCTTGAAAGCACAGTCTCAGCAAATAGTTCTATATACTGGATACAGAGTAGTGTTTTATTAATTTAACTATCAACGTGAATACATGTCCTGGTATGCAGAATTCTAGGTAAGTAGTCCACTTCGTAATATTCTGATTCTAATTTTCTGCTTTGCTATTAACTCATTTTTTCGAGCCAACATAAAAACAATATAGACTTATTATAAATAAATATATATAATCATATAAGAAAGAATAAAGGAATGAAATCTAATTATCTAAGTATTAATAATTCTTTGAAGTTTCATCTACAATAGGATACATACATAGATATGTATGCACAGAGTATTAACCTTTTCTTAAAGAGTAAACATGAATGGTGATTACTACTCTGCTTTTCATATTGAACACTATGAGGGATTTTGCAAGAAAGAGACCTTAAATTGTTTCATATTAGAAATAATCTAGGTATAAATATATGTGCAAATGGACTTCTGCATGTGCCTGCAGGTATTGCTATAGAACTTGATTTCCTAGAAGTCATGCATGTGCAATCTATATATTCAGCCCTTTCATCATTTGAGCTGAGAGACATCCACTTAGGTTCTGTCCCCACATAAATGAAAATAGTCATAGCCCAATAGACACCATCTCAACCTTTTCTACCTTGCCATGCTACAAGGTGTTAAGCGAAATGTTGTTTTATATTTGTCAAAGTATTCCTATTTCTTTTTAAATAATTCACATGTAAATCTGTCTTATTAATTAGAAGACTTGATATATCACTGATAGTAATCTTTTGCCTGCTATATGCCTGCTAATTTTTTCCAATTTTAATGTATTTCTTACTTATAAAATTATTATATAGCAATATCTATAAGTAGTACCCTATGCTTTTCTTTCTGAGTTTTTCCATCATGCATAGAAAGATCTTGTAAGTTTGTGTTATAAAATATTTGCTATATGATAAAAATATAAAACAACTTTTAAAACTAATCCATTTGAATTATATATTAAATGCAAGAGGGAACCCTTCTTTTTCCAAATGACATCTCAGTTTTGCCAACATCATTTAATGACAAACTCAATTTTTCTCTGCATATTTCTAGTATGATTTATAAGATTTGAGAGACTTCATCAAGTTCCATATATTTTTGCAACTATGTTCCGTGTATATTTATATATATTTCTATAAAATATATTTAAAATTAAATATTATTAGATACATGTATTTAGCTCTGGTTAATATGAAAATTTTGATTCATATGACATAAGGGTATAGATTCATTTATTAAAAAAATTAATATATTGCTTACTCCTCCCAATCAAAACATCAAAATCATGACAGTAAGCAGATCTTATAGATGTCATATTAATTATATTGGCATATGTTATGTGATGCTTTCAAATTGGTTATTTCGTATATATGAAAAATATTTTTTACTTTTTCTTTTTTGTTTTTTTTTTCGCAGTACCAGGGATCAAACTCTGGCCCTTGTGCATCCAAGGTTGGCACAACGACTTGAGCTAAGTCCCCAGTCCCTTGAAAAATATTTTTTAAGCTCTTTGTATATTCTAGATAGTAGCCCTTTGTCTGAAGAACAGCTGGTAAAGATTTTTTTTCCCATATTGTTGGTTGCCTTTTTGCTCTGCCAGTGGTTTCTTTTGCTGTGCAGAAGCTTTGTAATAAGATGAGATTCCATTTGTTTTCTTCTGCTAGCTCTTGTGAGATTTTATCCATAAAGTCTGTCCCCAAGCTAGTGTCTCCAAGAGTACTACCTAAGCTATTTTGCAGCAGGTTTAGAGTTTCTGTTTTAGTATTTAGATCTCTAATCCACTTTGATTTTAGTTTAGTAACAGTAAAAGAGAAGGATCTAGCTTCAGTCTTTGGCAGGTTGAAGCCCAGTTTTTCCAGCACCATTTTTTGAAGAGGCTATATTTCCTCCATTGAGTATATTTGGCTCCTTTGTCAAAGATGAGATGGCTTAGTGTATCTGGAGTTGTTCCTGGATCTTCTAATCTTTTTATTTATTTATTTTTTTTCTAGACAGGGTCTCGCTTTGTAGTTCAGGCTGGCCCTGAGCTCACTATGTAGCCCAGACAAGCCTCGAACTCAGCAATCCTCCTGCCTCTGCCTCCCTAGTGCTGGGATTACAGTGAATGGATCTTCTAATCTTAAAATTAGCACTCCCTAAATTTAAAGACCCAATTCAAAAATGGGCATCTGCAATGAACAGACACTTTTCAGAGGAAGAAGTAAAGCAGCTAAGAAGTATATGAGGAAATGCTCGATGTGACTGGTCATTGGAGAGATGCAGATGAAAACAGCACCAAGATTTCATCTCACTCCACAAAGAATAGCTGCTATTTCAAAATTAGCCAGCATCAAATGCTGGTGAGGTTTTGGAGAAAAAGGAACCTTTCTCCACTATTGGTGGGAATGTAGACTGGTACAACCATTCTGGAGATCAGTGTGGAGATTCCTAAAAAACAGGATTAGATATCCCATTTGACCCTGCTATTCTTCTGCTGGGGATATACACAAAAGAATTTCAGGGTTCATATCACAGCAACATATGTGCACCCACATTTATTGCAGCTCAGTTCATGATAGCTAAATCCTGAAAACAATCCAAGTGTTCATCGACTTTAGACTGAATAAAGATGTGTTCTTTTTTAATAAAATGGAGTGTTACTCTGCCATAAAAAATGATGAGATTGAGTCATTTATACTCAAGTGGAAGTGCCTTAAGGTCATACTTATAAGTAAAATAAATAGGTCACAGTTGTGTAAATATCGTATTTTTTCTCAAGTATGAAAAACTGAAGTTGTAAATGAGTTCTGGAATGCAAGATAGATATTGTGAAATACTAAAGGTTCAAAAGAAATGGGGTTTGGGGTAGTTAATGAGGGGAACGACAAAAATTGGCGTAAAAAAGGGAAACATTGCATATAAGGGCGGGAGTTGTAGGGTAGGTAGGGGAAGGGGAAAAGTGAGAGTTAAGTCATGTCATATACTGGTACAAGCTCTCAATGTTGAACATAATCATGATGTGTATGTATAATGTACCAATAAATAAAATAAGTAAAAATAACACTGACTTTCAGGTCACTCACAATCATTTTACTACTGTCTCATATCATTTACAAAGGATTTTAGCAGATTTTCCTAGCTCTCTTTGTGGGTTATGGGTCACACTGTTCAATAATAATAACAGTCCAGAGGTGTAGCTGAGTGGTAGTGTGCCAGGCTAGCACCTGCAAGCCCTGGGGTCAATCTCCTGTACCTCAAAAACAGTCATGATTTTTCCTCCGCATCTCCAGAAGTCTTTTCTCTGTATCATTAAAACCACTCAACTGGGAACCTATTTTACTAATATTGACTGTAAGTTATTCTTTTGCAAGAAGGATTACTATACATTTCCAATTTTTCTATTCTTTTTCAGAGCCACATGATGAAGGTTTGTGCTACATTTGGGTAAATTTTCACTTGATTTTAATTTTACTAATTATCTTTTCTGAAAAACCTAGCCTTTTGTCCAAGAGCCTTTAATAGTGATTGTTACATTTTATGTTGATAGAAGCTTTATTTTTTTGTGGGAAGCGACCTGGGGGTCGTCACTGTGAGACCTAGAGATCTGCACTGGGTGCCGCCCTAACTAGCAGTGAGGAGGTCTGCACTATGAACGGTGCTGCCCAGCTCCCAAGAGAACTGCATCCTCATCCTGAATTATGGGATCTGAGTTGCTGCCTCGGGTGCTGATTCAGTGGAGACAAGAGGTAAAAAACCTCTGGCCCGGGTTGCCTTCCATTGCTTCTTCTCTGAGGAATTTGCTGTTCTTTCCTTACTAATTAAGTTGCTTTACAATCTTTGCTAGATTTACTGACCATGCACTATGGTAAAAGATATTGCTTTAGTGGTTAAATAAAATAAAATGGCAAAGAGAAGTAACTTCTCAAGAGTAGAAAATAGGGGGATGTTTAAAGAATAGCAAACACCTCGGGCCGGAGGGTTAGCTCAGTGGTTCCAGCGCCTGCGTCACAAGCACAAGAACCGGAGTTTGATCCCCAGTAACCACATATAATGCTGGGCGTGGAGACACGCCCACCAACAATCAACACCGCATACCACAATGCCGGATGTGGTGGCTCACGCCTGTCATCCCAGCACTCGGGAGGCAGAGACAGGAGGATTGCTGAGTTCGTGGTGGCTTGCCTGGGCACCATAGTGAGCTCAGGGCCAGCCTGAACTACAAAGCGAGACCCTGTCTCAAAAAGCAAAAAAAAAAAAAAAAA
>PVIC010037661.1:0-17964 GCA_004025085.1 Thryonomys swinderianus | reverse complement strand
AAGACAGGGTCTCGCTTTGTAGTTCAGGCTGGCCCTGAGCTCACTATGAAGCCCAGGCAAGCCTGGAACTCAGCAATCCTCCTGCCTCTGCCTCCCAAGTGCTGGGATTACAGGGGTGAGCCACCACCCCCAGCATTGTGCTAAGTTGTACCGGGGATTGAACTCGGGACCTTGCACTTATTAGTTAGATGCCAGAACCACAGAGCTAAATCCCTGTCCCACACTCAGGATATTTTAGAAAATGTGATGTTCAAGAAAATAACCGTGGTCTCTTTATGGAGTCAGTGCAGCTGCATCAACTACTAGACAAGTAATGCACAAAACTACAGCGCAGTGTAGGTCTGCCTCTCGCTGTGAAAGTGAGGGGCTGCGGCTGTGGCCCAGAAGTAGAGGCCGTATGCGGCGAGCCAGACGGCCGAGGTTCAGGGAGAAAGAAAGGGGAAGAGGACAAGCGGTGCCGACTGCAGTCATCCTTCCCTCCTTGGGACAGGCAGACTGCCGCTCATCTCCTATAATACTTTACCTCAAACTCTCAACACCTGTTACACTCGGGGTGCCATTCCTGCCCCTGGGGAGCCCTGCGCAGGGTGACACAGTGCACCTGGCCCGCTGCTGCGCCACCTCCCCCTGCAGGGAGAGCCCGGGCCTCTAGGCCTGCACCTTCTCTCCGATGCCTCTGTAGCGTACTTTCTCCAGAAGGCCTTCAACCCAAAGCCGCCCAATTCCAACTTAACAGCAATCAACAGGCTGTGTTATTTACACATTCTTCCTTTGAAAGTGGTTCCTGTTTCCAGGGCTCATTTTATGGGGAAAAATGGCAGTAGGCAAATAAAGAGTAAAAGAATAAAACAAGAGCCAGGGATTTAGCTCAGTGGTTCCAGTGTCTGCTTGGCAAACACAAGGCCCTGAGTTCAATCCCTGGTACCACACAACACAGTGCTGGGGGTGGTAGCTCATGCCTGTCATCCCAGCACTTGGGAGGCAGAGTCAAGAGGACTGCTGTGAAGCCTGGGCTACATAGTAAGTTTAGGGCCAGTCTAAACTACCAAGTGAGACTCTATCTCTGAATGAATGAATGAATGAATGAATGAATGAATGAATGATGAATGAATGATGAATGAATGATGAATGAATGAATGACTAAAAAAATCAATCAATCAACTCTAACAGAAGGCAAGTTTCTCAGGACCACTCCATCTGGTTTCAGTTTACCGAGTGGTTAGTCATCCAGGACTCCTGCCCCACGCTGTCATCCCTGTGTGACAGCGGCACGCTGCATCAGAGGAAAGGCCAGGCGGGGGAAAAGGAAAATTTCAGCGAGATGCCGGGAAGCAGGGCAGGGGTGTGAAGTGTCCCACACCAAAGACAACCCTGGGGACTGTGCACGGACTGAGCGCGCTCCTCTCTTCCCCAGCACCACTCCTAAGAGGCACGAGGGTGCGGCAGGCCGGGCAGGGCGGAGGCTCCCGCTTACCTGTGGCCATTCAGAGCAGCATGGTGCAGTGGTGTGTAGCCCGTGCTGTCCACGCAGTTCACGTTGGGCCCTCTCCACATGCTGCCAGAGAAAAAGACACAGACTGAGGACACAGAGCACAGTGGGGCAGCTGGCTGCTGGGCAAGAACACACGGGCTTGAGCCCACTCCTATGGACGCCCAGTAGGTGGACGCTACAGACACGCACACAGCACCCTGGAGCCCAGCGTGCAGGGCAGAGGCCTGGGACAGCCTGTTCTGCAGCCTTCTGCTCACCCAGAATGCGCTCTCGGCCTGTCCGGGCTCTCACCTCAGGGTGCTCGCAGCTCACAGAAAGGTCAGCAACCTCCCACAAACCAAAGATGCTGGTACTGAACACCCAAAGGCCTCATGCAGAAGAGGTGGGACTTTCTTTTTCCAGGCAGTTGAAACTGGAATTTGTGATGCTGGGGTTAAGGGCGTGTGGTTACTAAACCACTACATGTGGCACTGCCCCACTCCCCGTAGTCTGAAGAAGATAAAGGGGCAGAAAGACATGTTCAATGCTCTCTTGCTGCTGTTGCTATGGTGGGTGCCACGAACTGCCTCTCTCTGCTACCTCTGCGGCCCTGTGTGCACCATGCTGCTTATCTCAGAGGTCTGCCTGCCAGCCCAGCCTCAGAGCCAGCTGACTACAGCCCAGACCGTAAGCCAAGTAAACCCCTTCCCTCCTAACTTTGGGTGACAAGTATGCTGTCTCAGCGATGAGAAAAGCCACTAACACAACTACTTTGGATTTTCACGTCTATATTCATCAGTGAGCCGGCTTAAGTGTTTGCTTTTTTTGCTACTATTATCGGATAATACGGGCGTTAGGTTTGGGTGACAGATCAGCAAGGCAGCTGTCCCACTTTTATACTGAGGGAGGAAGTCACTGATGTGAAGCACTAACGGCACAGACAGCCATCAGCAGAACACCCCGGCTCAGAGCCCTTACCAAGCTCTGGAGCTGGAGGCAGCACTCTACAAGGACATTCTGGAGATACGCATCAATAGAGAAGTTACTGTAACAACAGCACAAATACAAAGCAGAACAGCACATACCCACTGTACTGCTCTGTAATAAGAAATCATAATAAAGGTTAAAGGGAAGAAAACAAATTTATGAAGGCTATATCATTGTAATTCAGAAAAAATCTACAAGAGAAACATATCAGAATAGTAGATTGAGTACACAAGTACATTTCCTCTCCTGCTTAAAGTTTTATGGAGTGATAGAAAAAATGCAGTTTCCTACTCCACACTAAGACAGAGGCAGGTAGATAGGCTGGTTCGGCCCAAAAACACAAGAAACGATGCCATGAAAGAACTGGCAAATTTAGGAATTCTTAAAAGGCAGAAAGTAGACAAGATCAGTTCTACAGGGACATAATCTGAAAGAACACGAATTATAAGAATCAAATATCACTTTTCACTTATCATTTGGGTAAAACAAAAATGATATCAAGTATTTGAAAACAAGCACTATTAAACTCCACTGGTAAGAGTTTAAACTGGTGAGTTCCTTGGGGAAGACAATTCGGCAGCATCGATCACAACCCAAAATAGCAGCCACTGCGGGCCGGCGACTCCGCTTCCAGGCAGCGATCCACAGCAACACCGCGTGTGCTCACAGACACACACTCGCACGGGGCTGCCCCGCTGGAAGAGCGCGAGCCTGAAACCTTGGCGTCGTCATCAGCGAGCACCCGGGACGGGGCGCGGCCCTACACCGAAGCCCCACAACCATCATCAGCAACAAAGGTGCTGTAGCTGTGCGTTCTGACGGAGGAAGATGTCCCACGACAGCTCTACTGCAGCTCAGTGGAAACCAGAAGCCACTGCACAGCACGTGGACGATGAGCCCTCTAAACATACTTGTCCACGCACACCCGGGGATGGATGGCAGCTAACGCATTCTCTGAGGACGGTCAGTGGGTACTCCGAGGAGGGAAACCTGTGTGGGGGGCACCGTGCCCGCCATATTCAGCTCTGTACTCTACCACACTGTTTAGCACACTTACAAATGCGATTGTACTAATGTTGTGCTTTTATTACTTATCTTTGTTTTTTTGAGACAGGATCTTACTATGTAGGTCAAGCAGGTCTTGAACTCACAGCAATCCTCCTGTCTCCGGCTTCCAAGCACTAAGATATAAGGCATGCACCATCACTGCTATCTATTTTATAATAATTTTAAAAGAGAAAGGGGAGATGAAATATACATAGGGAAAACAATGCATACAGATGATGATAATAAATACACTTGATCTTAGCCAAAAGGCCAAGAAGCAATGATGATAATAAATAGTTAAATAGGACTGATGGGTCATTTTAGTAACCATGTGGATACAAGGCTTAAAATCCTAAGAAAAGTGGGATTCTGCCCTGCAAAGGAAATAACAGCAAAGAGATAACTGATAGGATGGGGGAAATATTTGCTAGTCATACAAGAGCCCCACAGGTAAAATGTGTAAGACACTTGATAGCAAGAAAACAACCTCTGTTACAAATGAGCAGAAGGGGCTGGAGATTTAACTCAGTGGTTCCAGCGCCTGCCTAGCAAGCACAAGATGCCTCAGTGGATCCCTGGTAAACAATGTACAATACCGGGCGTGGTGACTCACACCCACCAGCAATCAGTACCACACACCACAGTGCCGGCGGACTTGGCGGCCCAAACCTGTAATCCCAGCACTCGGGAGGCAGAGGCAGGAGGATTGCTATGAGTTCAAGGCTTGCCTGGGCTACACAGCGACCTCAGGGCTAGCCTGAACTGCAAAGCGAGACCCTGTCTCAAAAAACAAATATGAGCAGAGGGACCAGGGACCTAGCTCAGTGGTGTCATGTCTGCCTTGCAAGTGCAAGGTCCTAAATTTGATTCCGTACTACCACAAAAAAATAAAAAAGAGCAGAAAGACATCTCTCAAAAGCAGAAAGACACATGGTCAACACAGACATGAAAACACAGCCACTCATCAGGGACATGCCAGTCAGAAGCACAGTGTGACAGCACTTCACACCTGTCAGAATGGCCATGGAAACAGAGGGCAGGTTAGTGGGGATGCAGTGGAAGGAGCACTCCGCACGGGGCTGGCAGGAAAATAAACCTTACAGGTGTTATGGAAAAAGATGAGTCCTCAGAAACTTCAAACCTCAGCTCCCCCACAGTCTGGCAATCCCACTGCGAGGTGCAGGCCCGGGGAAACAAGGCGGGGCTGCTCAAGAGCAGCGGGCTCCCCGAGTTCACTGCAGCTCTGCTCACAGCAGCCCAGGCAGAGAACCTACCATGTGATCACCAACGGGCAGATCATGAAGAAAAAATGTGCCACCAGTCTCAAAAGAGAAGGGAATCCTAACGTCTGACAACGCAGATGAGCCTGGAGGACAGGTCGGTAAGTGCAACAACCCGGACACAGATGCCCAACCTCACTTCCACGCGGAGCCCGCAGAACTCGGAGAGCACAGCACAGTATTGCCAGAGGCTGGAGGAGGGTCTGGGAGGGGGCAGGAGTAGCTGGGCACTGATGCGGAGTTTTAGTTAGGGAGGAGGAACCAGGTTCAGAGCTCTCCTTCACAGTTCGGTGGCTGTAACCAGCGGCACTAAACTGCATTTACAAAATATCACTAGAGAGTAGCTTCAAATCTCAGCGTCCCGAAACAACAATAAAGCAGGCACATGTTACCTAGCCTGACACCTTCCACAAGTTATGCATATTTCAAAATGTCATGTTTCACATGACATATACAAATTGCACTTGTCATTTAAAAAATAAAGCATGTTCCAAACAAACAGTTACAAACAATTATTTCTTGTCAACACACCTGTACAGTGACCTCATTTCAAAACCAAGAATTATGCCTGACAATAAATCAGAGTATGGAAAGTTAATCAGGCCTGGAAAATCTAAGAGATAGAGTATGCATGGGTTATTTCAAGTTGTCACACAAGGCATCCACTATGCTATCACAGGATAGGCCATATTAAAAATCTAAAAACTGGGCCGGAGGGTTAGCTCAGTGGTTCCGGCGCCTGCCTCGTAAGCGCAAGGTCCTGAGTTCGATCCCCGGGATCCACATATAATGCTGGGCGTGGAGACATGCCCACCAACAATCAACACCACATACCACAATGCCGGACGTGGTGGCTCACGCCTGTAATCCCAGCACTTGGGAGGCAGAGACAGGAGGATTGCTGAGTTCGCAGTGGCTTGCCTGGGCACCATAGTGAGCTCAGGGCCAGCCTGAACTACAAAGTGAGACCCTGTCTCAAAAAGCAAAAAAAAAAAAAAAAAAAAATCTAAAAACTATTGGCCCAAATCACAACGAAATCTGTGGCAGACCTAAAAGTCTGACTTACAGAGCTCTTGGCGTTTGGCCACAAAGACTGCGGGATCTCACTGGAAGGACCACATACCCTAAATACACATTAAGACAAGGCTTGACATAATTCAATAGCAAGATGACTGGGGATTCAGCAGGAGCTAAGCGAGGAAATCTCGATACCGAGGAAAGCAGCTGGCGGCCCAGGCCTTCAGCAACCAATGTATGACTCATGAGCACTCTGTTAGACTCCACAAGTGCAACTCAGCTCCCGAAACAGTAACAGTCCACTGTCCTGCACTTCGCCACAAGGCAGGATGAGCAAGACCCCGGACATCTGCTTTTACCGCCATGACTGGTTTGGCGCCTGAAGTCAGGACATCCTGCATCCGCACTGAAACTCCCTCGGAACTAGAAAAGATGAGGAAGGAAGACAAGAATTCTCCCCAAAAGAAACTACATTCCAGACTTCTCCCCATCTCTCTCTTCTCTAGTTAGCATCTCCTCAAAAAGTCCACTCCGGGGGCCAGAGATTTAGCTCAGTGGTTCTGGCGCCTGTCTCGCAAGCACAAGGTCCACAGTTCGATCCCCAGTAACCACATACAATGCTGGGCGTGGAGACTCACGCCCACCAGCCATAAACACCACCTACCACAGTGCTGGGCACGGTGGCTCACGCCTGTCATCCCAGCACTCGGGAGGCAGAGGCAGGAGGACTGATGAGTTCCAGGCCTGCCTGGACTACACAATGAGCTCAGGGCCAGCCCGAACTACAAAGCGAGACCCTGTCTCAAAAAAAAAAAAAAAAAAAAAAAGTCCACTCCAGGAACCGGGGAATACATCAGGCAAACCTAAACGAAAACAGAGCACTGGAATCTCCCTTCTTGGTGTTTCAGCTCCAGACAGGATGGCAGTAACATCCCCTCCACCCAAGTTTCTTCCTCTTTGGCAGCGCAAGAAAGGAGCTCTTTGCGAGCTAGGTCTTCCTCCCACCGCAGCTGTCCTGCTAGGTACTGCTGAGACAGTGGGTGACCAAGAGCTGGTCACCAGACAAAGCAGAGTGTGACGCATACACAGCCCACGAGGCTCCTGAGCAGAGCTTACCTGTCCAGACGCTGCGGCCAACCCTGTGACCTGCAGAATGAATCCCCCAGCTAATCTCAACGAGGCTCGGGGCAGACCCAGAATCGGGGGAACCCAGGCTCAGAGTCTGGGCTCTGGTGTCAGCAGACTGCTCTTGAATCCTGTCTGTACATTGTGTGGCCTTCAGCAGCTCATATAACCCTCCAGGCCACTGTCTCTGCAGCCGTAAATTCCGTGGCAGGCTTCCAGATGCCACCACTCACGGGGACGGAAACCTGGAGACACCGCCAGTCCACCAGCGCTGGGCTGAGGGCCTAGCGTGTGTCCCATGGCGGCCAGCGGCTCGAGCAGCACAGGGAGCGCAGCCGGCCCGGCCCCTGGGCCGGAAGCACCAGAACACACGGCAGAGGGCAGAGGACAGGGACTCGAGTCAGGCGGAGGGAGCCAACTGTCTCTAGAGGCTTGAGTGTCCAAAGGTCCTCAACACAACTAAATTTCCTATCACTCTGTGGACCTATCAGAACCCAGGCAAAAGCTTAGTGTACAACTGCTATAAATCTCCCTGAAGTCACATAAGAACAGAAAAAAACCCAAACCACTCAGATGTCCTCCAATGGTGATACGCTTCCTGAGAGCAATCTCACCCTCACACTGAGGAGAGTTCATCCACCAAGACGTCCCCACAGTATTTATCACACGTGACCTTGGGCCAGTGAGTTCTCCACGCTGCTCGTTCTCACTTAGATAAGCCCTCCGGAGAGATCCCTCTTGTCTCCAAGAACACAGCACCAGAACGGATTCCCAAGGCCACTAGTTTGCAGCTTCTAACATTTAGTTTTTACCATTCGTTCAGATAATCCACCCCCGCCAGCTCAGAGACCTGCCAACCCTCAAGGAACACAAGCCCAGTGTAACAAACCTATGACACCCATGCCCATTAAAAAGGTCGACAGCCTCTTGATAAGACACAAGAATACCGCACTTGAGATGTCTGAAGCGGCTCAAAGCTGGCAGGAGCGTGCTTTGTGTGGCCGTCCCCCAACTGCCAGACACGTAACGGCAGCTCAGGAGCCAGACAGCATCCATCCAGGCGGCCCAGTCCTGTGTCCCCAGTGCCAGAGTCACCAGCAGCAACCCGAGTCTGGGGACCCACCAGTCTGCACCGTGTGCCATCTGAGAAGGAAGCCACCAAGCGGGTCATGGGGAAACGGGACTAGGACGCATGCAAGGCCCTTACATACTGGGGCCACGGCAAGCAGCCGGGGGTGGCTGGAGCCACAGGGAAAGGCACAACGCACGGTGGAAGCGGCAGGCAGGGGTGTCGGGAGGAGCGTGCGTGCCTGGAGAGGCTCAAGCAGGACACCGACATTTCAGAAAAACCCTTCTGCTGACAGCTGGAGGGGGGCGCTCGGGCTCGACGCACTACTCACCATCACACGTCATGCTGACCCTCACGCGTTTCAGAACTTTAAAAATCACTACACTGGGCATTGGTACAGATGATGAACCGAAGTGTGTGACGAGATCTGGGGTCCCGGGAGGAGCTGGGAGTCAGGCATGCGGTGAGACTTTGGTGGTAAGGGGCGCAGAAAAAGGAGGATAAATTCAGTAGAAGAAATAGGACCTGGCAGTGAGACGCGAGGAGGGTGCTGGGGTTGGGAGAGTCTATGGCCGGGAAAGAACTTGAGGAGGAAAGGGGGCCGCTCTGGGTGTGACCCCGAACAGGAGGCTGTGCAGAAGAGGGAGAGGATTTGTCCAGGATGAATCAATTCTGATTCCCACGCAGACTTCCTGCGAGCAGGTGGCCATGAAGGTTCCCTGGTGACAGCGAAACTTCGAGAGCTTTCAATGATGCAAACAGCCCACTCGGCACACATGCTACAGGGCTGCCACCAGTGGCCTAGACCACCACGGTCATAAGCTCAACAGTTCAAGGCGACAGTGTTCAAATGTTGGCAGGCACATTATCTGTATCTGGCCCTTGCGGCAATACTGTGGAGTAGGAAAACAGACCTATTTCCATTTAATTGGTGAGAAACTCAAGTTCAATTGACCTGTTGATTATCATACAGTTAACTGAATAAATACTGAAACAAAATCCCACGTTGGACCTTGACTGTGTTTAGTTTCTCAAGATCCTTGACCTTGGAAGCGGAAAGCAAAGGCTTGGCATTCTGTGGTTCCCTTCCTGCACTCACTCCAAGACGCCGGAGCCTCTAAGAGCCCTGGGTCATGAAAGGGCTCCTGGCTGAAGGCTCCGGAAAGCTGCACAGTGACAATGACCTGGAGGAGAGGACAGCTCTCCGTCAAGCCCTCATTAAATCCTGAGGTCCACACAGGGTTTGTCTCCCCATCTGTTGTCTGCCAAAGTCCTCCACGTCCTCTCCTTCTGATTCTCCTGCACTTTTCTCTCTGAGGCGCAGGAAGGGCTGGCAGGGTTCCAAGGCGATGAAACATTCGCCCAAGTCAGTTAGCTTAGAAAGAGACTCCACCTCCCCCAGAGGAGCCTGACACGTCCTCACTAGAACACCTTCCACACCTTTAACAGTGGAAGGGAGAGGGAGAGGCACACGGAGCCTCAGAAACCATTCTCACTCTCTGGGAAGCGTGTGATTGTCAGAGGAAAACAAAACTCACACCGGGAAAGGTCTGTCTGCGCAAGGGCCAACAGAGCCAACAGCCAATGTGTTTTTATCTCTGCTTCTTCCAAAACCATTAAAATAAGAGTAAAAATAAAGATCCCAAGGAACAGGAGAGAAGATCTCAGTAAAGATGTGCAGTGGGAAAGTGACCAGAGCTGACCACGTGAACCCCAAGTCAGTGTCGGGCTGGGAAGGCACAGGGACAAGCGGTAGGAGCAGGACACGGCCACTGTACACAGAGGTGTCAGAGCAGCTCTGACCCGGGGCAGCCAGGAGACTAGCAGCACCCGCTTATCTGGGTAGCAAGAAGTAGACCGAGCTGTGAAGAACCAGGCAAGCAAGCTGGGTGAGGTGGTGTAGTCTCAGCCAGCAACGCTGGGAAAACCAACTACCTCTCGCCTACCTCTCACCCCGCGCTAAACTAAAATCAAGATAATAAAAGATCTAAATGTTACAACAGAAACATTTAACCTGCTGGAATACAAAATAGATAAAACTCTTCAAGACCTAAGTGGCCTCAAGGAATTTTCTAAACAACTGCAAGTTCACAAGAAACATCAAGAATCAATGACAAATAGAATTATATCCAATTAAAAAGCTCTGCACAGGGGCTGGAGGGTTAGCTCAGAGGTTCCGGCGCCTGCCTCGCAAGCGCAAGATTCTGAGTTCGCCTGGAAACCACATACAATGCTGGGCGTGGAGACTCACACCCACCAGCCATCAATACAGTGCAGGGCGTGGTGGCTCATGCCTGTCATCCCAGCACTCGGGAGGCAGAGGCAGGAGGATTGCTGAGTTCAAGGCTTGCCTGGGCTACATAGTGAGCTCAGAGCCAGCCTGAACTACAAAGTGAGACCCTGTCTCAAAAAAAAAAAAAGGCTCTGCACAGAAAAATAATGAACAGAGTGAAGAGATAACCCATAGAATGGGGAAAAATTTGTCAGCTACTCCTTGGACACAGACTAATATGTAGAGCATAATATAAAGGACTGGGCCAGGCACGGTGGTACGTGCTTGTAAAATTCCAGTCCTCAGAAGGCAAAGGCAGGAAAATCATCCCAGTTTGAGGTGAGCCTGGGATGATCTACACTTCCAACGGAGATTCATTTCTTCAGTGTTCCAAGTGCCAGAGGCAAAATGGTGTGCTGAATGGGGCTCACGTGCAAGCTGAATGGCAAAGAATGAAAAACACTGGTTTTTTTTTTCTTTGGTCTTTTCAACAGGTCTTACTTAGTAGTTTGGGCTGACTGGCCTTGAAC
Organism: Thryonomys swinderianus; assembly: GCA_004025085.1. NCBI lineage: Eukaryota > Metazoa > Chordata > Mammalia > Rodentia > Thryonomyidae > Thryonomys > Thryonomys swinderianus. The sequence goes on along the minus strand of PVIC010037661.1, from coordinate 7,166 downwards.
TCACTATGCACCCTAGGCTGACCTCAAACTGGCAGTGATCCTCCTGCCTCAGCCTCCAGAGTATTAGATTTACAAGTGTGAGCCACCATGCCCAATTAAAATTTATCTTTGACACATGCAGTTGGCCCAAGTGTGAGTTCTGGACTACATACTTGCTAATTTTCTAGAAAATTAGAGGGGTGAGTTTCACCTAACTGGAATCATCTACAAAAATGGAGACATTCCGGCCCTCTCCCCGTTCTGAGACTTATTTTATGAAACAAATGGGCAAATACCCATGAAAAAAAATTGTAAACTGGAAATTAAGTGCTTTTATTTGCAATTACTTCCGGTCTACAATCTGATGGGCACAGTATCTACAGTGAGGCCAGGCTGTACAAAGAATGAGCCCAGTGTGTGTGTGCTGACAAGAAAAACACCTCCAACACAAGCAGGGGGAGGCACACCTGCACACCACCATGTAGAGTGTGAGCTCACTTCTGGAAGAACACTGTATTTTTCTAAGCCTACACCAACAAACCAAACCCTTCAGACTCATTAGTGCTGTGCTGAGGTAACCGAACACACACTGGCAGCCTCTCCTCTGACCAAACCAGCTGGGCTCCGCCGAGGACTCTTTCCCCCTGGGCTTACGGTGGCCCCACAGCCTTGCCAGCCCTGCAGGCAAGAATCCTGCTGGGTGAGTCTGGAGCCCTTCCCCTCTGATCTGACTCACTCTCCTCAGCTGGGACACCTGTGGGTCTGGCCTCCCTTCAGCATGAATCCTGTCAGGTCAGTTCAGCAAGAAGCCGGGACCCTAGGCCTCCTCCAGGTAACTTTCCTCCCCGACCCCACAGCCCGCGGCGCTCATCCTGTCTGGGGCCCAGCCCATCTGCGTCCCTCCTGGCACTGTCCTTACAGTGATGGTTTTCAAGTTTTCCTATAACCTTTCAAAAAGGGTCGGGATTCATTATTTCCTCAAACCCCTCCCTACGGTCGTGTTTGTTTTTAAATTGCAAACCAGGCAGATCGACTGCAGAGAGTCCTATGTTTCCAGTTTGGGAATCCGCGCAAGAGGAAGGGGTCTGAGCTCTGGAGGACATTTATTTCTAGGTCTGGCCTCCTTTTTTAAAAGTCTCTTGTGGGCTTTGACTTTTCCAGTCTGGAGAAGGAGCATCATTACTTCCCTCTGCTTCTGCAGGGACTTCTTCAATTACAGGGGCCAAGAGCGCCTGGGCCCAGTGACCCGTCCCCAGGGGAGGCGATCAAATGGCTCAGAGATTTCAAAGGCCCCGGATTTCAGAAGCGCTGTGGGAAATGCAGGCAGGGGTTGTGTACCACTAGTGTAAGTGAAGCTGGACCGGAGGGAGGTGAATGGGGCAACCAGGGATTTACCAAAGCCCAGGCATTTTATCTCCTAGAGCAGCTCACGAACTTGTCTCTTCCTCTCCATTTCCAAAGTCACCGTCTTACTCTCAAAATAACCATCCACAAGAACATTTCGAACGCTTCTCCACTCGGCTACTGTTCTGTGCAGTGCTCCCTCCGCTACAGGACGCTCCCAGCCTGGGTCCCCTGCCCCACTGCCCTCCGGCTCCACCCACCCCCACTTCTGGGAGTCACCCACCCGCCCACCCACGCGCCACCTGTGTCTGCAACCTGTCGCTCTCCCTGCTCTGCCCCATCCTCATCTTTGTGAAATCTTACTTTTCAGTGACCTATTGAGAGCTTTGAACAGCCCGTCCAACGACAGATACAGAATGTGATTCGCGAGGCTCCGAATCCTGTTCCTGATGGATGAGTCTGGAAACCTGGGTACAAGGAATGGCTGGCACCCTAAAAGCAGAGGAAAGAAAGAAAGGGGCCGAGGTAAAGTCTGGGAACTGCTGTGCCCTCAGCACTCTCCTGGGTAAGGCCAGCCTGGCATCAGAGCCATGGCAGAGCCTTCTTGAGAACCATCAGGCTGGGGATTTAGCTCAAGTGGTACTGTGCCTACCTTGGAAGCACAGGGGCCAGAGTTTGATCCCAGTACCACAAAAAATTAAAACTTAAAAAAAAAAATCAAGAGCCACCATCTATACTGCAACAACAGACGCAGGACAGATCACAAAGCGCCCCTTTTACCAGTGACCCGTCCCAGCTCTCCACGGCAAAGGTGACAACGTTCCTTCTAAATTACACTAATTCAGGAAGGAAACATGGTAATTATTCTGGAGAATACAGGCTTACAGGTTACACAGATCAAATTCTGCTGCTTTAAGTTTTTCTGTTTAAACTAATTTTTAAAGAAATCATTTTTCTAGTAAGTCAGTAAGCACTACGGTGACTTAGTTGTTACTTCTGTTAGTAAAAATAGCTGAACAAGGCAAATTACTCTGAAACATTAGAAAAAAAAAAAAGGAAAGAAAAACATTTTGGCTTTAACTAAGTCCAGGTTTTTCTCACTTTCTCTGTCTCAGTTGGTAATATGTTTAGTTTAATCCCCGTGTCTGTCTCAGGAACTCTGAGATCTGTATTTAATCAACATTCCAAATCCGCTCTAGCAAATGTTGTGTCAAATTCTTTTTCTAGCTTTCTCAAAAGCCACCCAGTACCTTGGCCTTGGAGGTTTTCCAAAACTCAGCACTCACTCTGGATAACAAAGGACCCCAGGACCCCAGCGAGCACCTGGCCAGCAGCAGCAGCAGCAGCAGCAGCAGCAGCAGCAGCAGCAGGAGCTGTGTGCCCCGGTCTCCCACCTCACCCTCTCCGTGGGGGCTGCAAGGAACAGTCTGCTAAACTAGCCAGCTTACAAACAGCTTTCTGCTTCCCAGATTTTAAATTTTCAAGTCAAGGGGCAGCCAGTTAGAACAACCAAACTTCACATGGGTAGACATATAGCTTCATATATCAAAGAACAAGAGGAAATTTTTCTTATCATCCACTTATGGCCCTAGAGTATAAAAAAATCCAAAAATATTTTATAGGTCTAATAGATGTGATATTAGAAGCACAGATGTTACAATAGAGTATCTGCTATGTATTAAATTACCACATAAACACCTAATGTATGCATTTATTTTTATTTTATCTATTTATTCATTTTGGTATCAGCGATCAAACTTGGGACCTTGCACTTGCAAGCACAGGTAGAGCCAATGTCCTAAATCTCCGGCCCACAGTAATGTACAGTAACTCTACTTTTCATACCACATAGTAAAATAAAAATTTGCATGTTTAACATGCTCAGAGAGGGAAATCACTCACCCAAGAACACACACTTAAAAAGGGAAATGAGCATGCAAATTTTCTGCCTGACTCCGACATCGGTCCTCCTCCTTCTGACTCCCTCACCTCCATCAGTGGTCTAATTAATTCACCTACCTGCTGGTTCAGACAATTGTTCCGGTAAAAAAAGCCTCAGTGAGCCTATGCACCCTTAGAAGTCCTAATAATATGCGGTATCAGCTTGTAATTCTTATGCCTTTATGCACACATATGTCTAACAATTACATGGTAATATTTAGAGACTGCTGAAAACTAAAGCATTATGGCTCTAAACTGTAATATGAACTAAAACCTCTCCTTCAAATTAATTCTCTGACAAAATAATAAAATTGATACTCTCTTCCCAAGTTAACCAAGAAAAAAAGAAAAGGGAAGTTAAAATCTAGAAGGGAAGAAAGCCAGTGTTACTGATATCATTGATATGAAAAGAATATTATAAACTCTATGCTCACAAATTTGATAACATTCTTGAAATAAATTACTTGAAAGCCACAACCTAACAAACTTCATTCAAGGCAGAAAAGACTATCTAAACAAGCCTGTATCAAAGAAACTGAATCAACAATTAAAAGCCATATAAAACAAAAAACACCAGGTCCAGATGGTTTCACTGGTAAGTTCTACCTAACGTTTAAAGAAGAGATGAATCAGCTGTCTACAAACTCTTCTAGAAAACAGAAGAGGCAACATTTCCTAACTTTTCTATGGAACTAGCATTACCCTGATCCAAAAATCAGAAAACATGACAAAAAGGAAAACATGGACTGGTATCTCTCATGACACAGACACAGAAATCCTCAACAAAGGATAGCAATTCAAATACAACAGAGCACAAAAAGAATTACATACGGGGCCAGAAATTTAGCTCAATGGTTTCAGCGCCTGCCTCTGAAGAGTAAGGTCCTGAGTTCAATCCCTGGTAACCACAAATGCAGGCCATGGTGACTCATGCCTGTCATCCCAGCACTCGGGAGGCAGAGGCAGGAGGATTGCTGTGAGTTCAAGGCTTGCCTGGGCTACATAGTGAGCTCAGGGCTGGACTGAACACAAAGCGAGACCCTGTCTCAAAAAAAAATAATAATAATAATAATTACACACCATGACTAGAACCAGGTAGTATGTACTGCAGGTGTGAAGGACCTGTTCAACAGTAAATATTAATCAGTGTCAATAATACAAGAAGTCACGTGACCATGTCAACATGTACAGAAAAGGCATTTGGCAAAAAACTCATTCATGACTAAAAAGCTCAGAAAACTAGGAACAGAGAAAATTTTCTTAACTTGATAGTGTACAAATAAAACTACTAGCATGCTGGGCCAGAGATTTAGCTCAGTGGTTCCGGCGCCTGCCTCACTAGCGCAAGGTCCTGAATTCGATCCCCCAGTAACCACATACAATGCTGGGCATGGTGACTCACGTCCACCAGCAATCAATACCACAGTGCTGGGCGTGGTGGCTCACCCCTATAATCCTAGCACTCAGGAGGCAGAGGCCGGAGGACTGCTGAGTTCGAGGCTTGCCTGGGCTACATAGTGAGCTCAGGGCCAGCGTGAACTACAAAGTGAGACCCTGTCTCAAAAAAAATGAATGCCGGACGTGGTGGCTCATGCCTGTTATCCCAGCACTCGGGAGGCAGAGACAGGAGGATTGCTGAGTTCACGGCAGCTTGCCTGGGCACCATAGTGAGCTCAGGGCCAGCCTGAACTACAACACGAGACCCTGTCTCAAAAAAAATGCTGCCATGCTTAGTGGTTCACGCCTGTCATCCCAGCACTCGGGAGGCAGAGGCAGGAGGATTGCTGTGAGTTTGAGACTTGCCTGGGGTACATCATGGGCTCAGGGCCAGCCTGAATTACAAAGTGAGACCCTGTCTCAAGAAAAAAAAAAAAAAAGACAAAGGGTAGATTATATGTCATCGAAATAAAAATGGACTGTATTTGTATAAACATGAAAAAAATCTAAAAATATATACATATATATTTGTTGAAAGAATGAAAAGGAGGAAGAAAATAGATTGTTTACATTTCTTTGTTTTTTCATCCAGAAGATATATTATTTTAATAATTTTTAAATGCTATTTTAGTTTTTAGAATTTAGAGTCAGGAGTACCTCTAACCTTGGTGCACTGAATTTATGTGAAACATACAGAGAAGTTGTCTTACTAAGAATCAACAGGAAGGGCCAGAGGGTTAGCTCAGTGGTTCCGGCGCCTGCCTTGCAAGCGCAAGGTCCTGAATTCGATCCCCGGTAACCACATAGAATGCTGGGCGTGGAGACACTCCCACCAACAATCAACACCGCATACCACAATGCCGGATGTGGTGGCTCACGCCTGTGATCCCAGCACTCGGGAGGCAGTGACAGGAGGATTGCTGAGTTTGCGGCGGCTTGCCTGGGCACCATAGTGAGCTCAGGGCCAGCCTGAACTACAAAGCGAGACCCTGTCTCAAAAAGCAAAAAAAAAAAAAAAAAAAAAAAGAATCAACAGGAAAAACGTTTCTCAATTCCACCAAGTGATACAGATTACATCACCCCACCTCCCTTCCTGGGCGCATGCGTGGCTCCCACAGGGTACAGGTCATTCCAAGAGCACTGATTAAACACATTTTCCAAGAGTAACAATGTAAAACAGCACATCCCGGCTTCTCGCGCCCACGCCCAGCTCAGGGACCCATCCTGGCCAACGCGAGATAAAGGCTGGAACTGATCTCGCCATTATCTCCTGAGTTTCTGCGCGACCTTGGCTTTAGAGACGCCAAGTCCTCAGCAGCTCTCCCAGGTCTGGGGAGCAGCCCCTGCGGAGGGCAGCGCAGGGCCGGCCAGTGGCCCAGCGGCCGACACACCTGCCCGAATCGCAGCTTCCTGCCCGCCTGGCCGAGGGCCCGCTGCCCAGGCTGGGAGAGCTCTCGGAGGAGCCAGAGGCCCCGCCTGACTCCAGGTCTGCCGGGCCTGGCGCCGAAGTCTCCTCTCCGACACTCATTTCTCTTCCGAGCAGGACGGAGCCTGGTGAGAAACAAAAAGCCTCAGTAGCAGGTATTTCAGATTACTTAAAAGCGAAAAAAGTGGACAGCAACAGAATACTTGGCCATGGTATACACGATAAGGCTGCTAAAACAAGGGGCACAAGTTCATGATTAACAACTGAACACACGCTGCGGCTGTGAATCTCACTGAACTGACAAGAGAAGAAGTAAATGTCACAGACTTGTGACGGGGGCTGAGCAGTTTGAGGAAAGAAACTCGTGACAGCCAGGGGTTCCCTTCGGCTCCAGTCCACCCCGGAGGTCAGGGGCTCCTGAAGCATCGGTGCCAGCAGCTGCATGCACATCTGTCCATCCAGCTGCGAAGGTGCGGGAGCTGACGGCACTTCAAGTCCACAAAGGGCGATCATTTTTATTGGTATAAAAGTATCATTTCTATCTCCATCTGTCTGACTGTATTCCAACCTCCTTTCAGCTTCAGAAACTATGGCAGTATTAACTGTCTTCCTTACACCCAATAAAACGACCTCCCAAAGAGTCTAAAGTTGGTGCTACAGCCTTTATGTGCTCTAAAATCAAAGGCTTCGAGAACAAAAATTAATTTGCAGGGCAATCAATTACTATTCAAGTGCTGTAACCACATACAAAATGAGTTTCTAAGATTTATTTTTAAATCGTTCCAAATGCAGAAAGAAAATAAACAAAGTGGGAACCATTGGGATATCCCAGAAATCAGAAATAAGACAGTCAACAGCCGAGTGCCAGACACCTGTAATCCCATCAACCAGGAGGCAAAGGCAGGACACTGTGAGTTCACGCTCAGCCTGGGCTACATAGCAAGACTTCGCATCAAAGCACACAGAGAGTAAAAACTAAAACTTCAGATGCAACAGAAATAAAATTCAAGGGGACAGGGACAGAAGGATGAGCCGAGGC
>PVIC010037660.1:0-17974 GCA_004025085.1 Thryonomys swinderianus | reverse complement strand
TAGTTCAGGCTGGCCCTGAGCTCACTATGGTGCCCAGGCAAGCCGCCGCGAACTCAGCAATCCTCCTGTCTCTGCCTCCCGAGTGCTGGGATGACAGGCGTGAGCCACCACATCCGGCATTGTGGTATGCGGTGTTGATTGTTGGTGGGCGTGTCTCCACGCCCAGCATTATATGTGGTTACCGGGGATCAAACTCAGGACCTTGCGCTTGCAAGGCAGGCGCCAGAACCACTGAGCTAACCCTCCAGCCCAAAACAGGAACGTTTAATTAACTAAGTTTTATTGTGTATAATTTAAACTATACAACATATAAATAATAAAATTATTATTGTAAAGCAAATTAACGTATCTATTATTTCACATAGCTATCCACTTTTTTGTGTGTCTCAAAAGCAGACTACTTTTTTGACAGAAATCTCAAAGGCGTACAATTTTATTTACTGTAGTCCTCATGGGCTATTCTCTGGTGTATGACTTTCCATTGCCTCTTCCAAACCTGGTAACTAGAGAAATACAGACGGGCAGACAGACAGATTAGATTATTTTTATTGTTAAATATTGGCAAGAGCTTGGAGAAATGGAATCCTCGAACACTGCTGGTGAGAGTTTATAATGGTTTAGCCATTACAGAAAAGAGTACGGAGGTTCCTAAAGAAATTTAAAATGAAACTACTATATGATCTATCTATCCCTCTTCTGGGTATATACCCAAATAAAATGAAATTACCACCTTGTAAAGATATCTGTACTCCCATGTTCACTGCAGCATTATTCACAATAGCTAAGATATTGAAACAACCTAAGTGTCTATTGATATATAAACAGCTAAACACACACACACACACACACACACTTAATGGAATGTAATTCAGCCACAAAAATGAATGAACATTGAGTACATTTATGCTAACAAGAACATTTTTCACAATGAAAAGGTTATAAATCAGAATATATGATCAACTCAATGTTGTTAAATAGATTAAAATATTAGGGTTGTTTTTTATTATTGTTCTGCTGCCTTTTTAAAATTTGTTTTTTCTTTTTTCTTGGAAGCCCAGGATCTAGAGCCATATTATCATATATAAATCAACTTACTATGCTGACTGACTTATGCAACTTTGAAAATGCAATTCTCATGAGGGGACTGATTTTTTTCCTAAAGTCCCTATCTACCAGTATTTCATTCTCATAAAAAAAAAAGGGCTCAACCCATAAAATCTTGTCATGTGCAGCACCAAGATCCTTACAGAATCTGTTATGCCAGATGAACTAACCTTTCTCCTAAACCTCTGTACAGCAGAAATCCACAGAGAATCATGCTATGTGCTAAGCTAACTCCACCTCTGCCCTAGGAAATTGGTGACCCTAATATGATGCCTTTGTCAAACAAAGAAATTGAATTAAACCATTATTATCCTGTTTGAATATTATTCAGTTCTTTAATTCTCAGTTGTCAGTACCCTGAGACTAGTGACTTGATTCCATATAAAGTACATTTTTGTCTTTCATTTATAACAAGGCGCTAGAGTTTAATTTTTAAAGAGCTTGAACTACTGTCATGAAGTTTCTGTGTACCCAGAAGTAATCTGAAGTGCACATTCTCATTGATATTGAATATTTCTCCTTCACACATTCATTAATTTCATTTTTAAATTTATAATTAATTACTAGTACTATTCAAAGCAAAGTCCTGCTATGGAAAACTGAAGGGTTCTGGATTGGCTTATCCATTCTGACTAGTATTAACTCCTATGTGTACTTTCAATATTACCACATTTTTTAGAAAAATCTCAACCTTATAAATGCCTGGAAGAGCAAAATATTACCACTTGGGGCCTGCAGAGAGACAAAGAACAAGGAAAAGTGTCTCCCAAAACATGGACTGTGAGCTGAAACTCAGCCTGAAATAATGTTACGTGAATTTTTTTAAATGAAAATTGATGCTGGCAAAAATAAATGGATACACTACAATAATTCCTTTGGAGATCATCTGAAGGAATGAACATATACACATAGAGAGAGAAGGAGAGGGAGGGAGGGAGGAAAGAAGAGTGGAAGGGGCAGGGGAAGGGAGAGAGTGAGAGAGAGAGAGACACACAGAGAAAGAGACAGAATAAATCAGCATTCTGTGTCCATGGGTTCCATATCTGTGGATTCAACCAAGGGATTGAACACAAAAAAATATGTACAGGTATTTTCTTAGCATTATTCCTTAAACAATGTAGAATAATGACTTACATAGAATTTATATTGTATTAGGTAATATGAGTAGTTTAGAGGTGACTTGTATAAACAATATAGAAATACGTGATCTTTTATAAGAATCTTGGGCAATTGTAGAGTTTGGTAGCCATGGGATACTTAAAGCCAAACCTTCAGCTATCTCTCAGATTTTCATTGCTGGATGAAATACTTGCCATACACAAGTTAAAGGAGAAAAGGTTTATTTTTGTTCATGGTTTTGAAAGTTTCATCCATAGTTCACTGGCCTCAAGACAAAAATATCATGGTGAAAAGTCATGCTGGGGCAAAACAGATTCACTCACAGCAGCTGAAAAGTATTCAAGGAAGGAGCTAAAGGCCCTCTATGAACCTAAGGCTGTGCCTCTCTGCCCTACCCAGACATAACTGGAAGTTTGCCTTACTAAGGCCCTAGGCAGCTCCTAAGCCAAGTTCATCAAAAGTACCAAATGATGGAGATATATATGGAGAGCCATATGCAAATACATAAATATAAACACATGCCCACATTATCATAAAGATTTAAAGATCCCATATTTCACTTTATATCTAAAATGAGGTATTTCAGTACCCCTTTAAACCAACTCAGGAATACCTTCCTGATATTATGTTAAAATAGGAATTCTAAGGAAAAATATTATTTTTGAGTTTATAGTTTAGGCAATAATAATTTCCAAAACAAGTTTAAAGTAATAAAAAGTGGGTGGGACCAATATCATAAAATCCATCACATAAATGTAAAGAGTATACCCCCCCAATAGCTTTCACATAAAATCTTAACATCAGAAAAAATATATAGCTTTGGGGTTAAAAAAGAGAGTGAGTCCAGTCCCCAGCAATATCCATAAATAATTCACTGCAAGCTTGTAAACAATAGAACAGCACAGTATGAATGCCGAAGAGGGTCTTTACATGTCATAAAGCCACTCAAAAGTGCGCTTGCCGCAGCTAGTCTGACTGTGAGCTTTGATATGCTGGAAAAGAAACTGCCAAGCTGAGGTCATCAGTTAGGAGAAAACAATTTCCCTCATACAGAGAAACAGACTTACTGCTGGGCATCTGACACAGATAGATTGGAATTTTTAAAAAGCATTGCATAATGTGAACTAGCTGGGAAAATGAACTTTGGATTCTCCTCATGAATGACTGGAGCTGAAGCAAAAGATAAGGTACCCCTGGAAAAGCAGGGTTTCTCAGTCTATCATCGTTTGAGCCCAGATAACCCTCTGTAGTAGGGGCCTGTCTGCACTGCATGATGGTTAGCGGTTTGTGCCCACCAGATGCCCATAGTACCCCTCAGCCCTGCACTCCAGTTGTCAATCAAAAATTACTCCAGACATTTTTAAATATCCCTTGAGGAAACACAATCACCCCTGGTCCAACTGAAAACAGAACTTTATGGAAACAATGCAAATTTACATGGTGGTTTTATTTACATTTCTAATTTGATTCTGGTATCATTTCTTTTCTTTCCTAAATCTAAAAGTGCATCCGAAGAAATGTCATTTGTTAACTGTCACATTATTTCTTCCCTGAGAGAGCAGAGAACCTCCATACCCAAAGATGCTGAAGTGCCTGTATTCTATTTTAGATCATATAAAGATCTTTAAAAAGCATAAATAACAGATTAAAAAAAGGTGTACAAGTACCTAAAGTCTTGTGATTCTTTTTTTCTTTAGAATCTTAATAATTACTATATGCAAAGTAGCATTTGGGGATGCAAGTGTGTAGAAACCTAAGAAAGCCCAACTCTTTATTAATATTGAATGCATAAAACTATTTAGATCACAAAGTCCTGCTGTGAAGTCTGTGTATTTGCAATCATAAACAATCCATAAAGGAAGGTGGCTTCAGAAGAAACAAAATTTAAAATTCTGATTAAAAAGCTTTAGGAGCAAACAGAAAGGTACAAAAGTATAAGGGAACGTAAATGCCTTTACTCCGTCAGGCTTCCTACAATGTGTGTGCTGAAATTCCCGCTGTGCTGAAATGCGGGTGAGTGAGTCCTTACCCATTCTACAGTTTATATTGTTTGACGTCAAAAGATGTAAATGAGTTCTAGAATGTATGATGAAATATTGTGAAGTAGAAAATATTCAAAGAGAAATGTGGTGGAGGTGTGAGTAATGAGAGGTAAAGAAAAAATGTGATAGTATTTTAAAAGGGAAACAAAACTTATGTATTTAGCTGGGTGTGGTGGCTCATGCCTGTAATCCCAGCACTCGGGAGGCAAAGACAGGAGGATCACTTAGTTCGAGGCTTGCCTGGGCTACATAGTGAGCTCAGGGCCAGCCTGAACTACAAAGTGAGACCCTGTCTCAAAAAAACAAACAAACAAACAAACAACAACAACAACAACAACAAAACTTATGTATTTAGGGGTTGGGGGTTGTAGGGTAGGTAAGGGAACAGGAAAAAATGAGAATTAAATTATGTCATATATTGGTACAAATGCCCAATATTGAGTGTGACCATGATGTGTATATACAATGTGCCAATAAAGATAAACATTTAAATTTTAAAAAGGTCTTGTCAGAAGACCTGTGATTTGCGTTGGACTTTTACAACTTGGCTTAAAGTCCATGACAACCTTTTACTCACCCAAGGTCAAAACCTGCAAGTCAAGTGAATGACAGAACTAATGTAGCCAACAAGATATTGCTTTCTATTGCTTCCTAAAGCTTTCAATCTAATAAGTTATTAATGCCTAAATAAAAATTTATTGACTTCTAGTGAGATTAACAGCAGGTTGATCATATTGACTGAATCCCAATGAGTGAGTTGAGTCATGTTGGTCAATAAATGTTAATACCAATTTTTTAAAATGTTGATACAAATTATTAAAGAGGAACAGCCAGGGTCAAGTGTAATGAAGCTTATAATAGCCTATGCAATATGTTTTTTGTTAAGAAACATTGCCACTAAGAATTAAAGTCAAGAAGGGAGTGGTGGCTCACACCTGTCATCCCAGCACTTGGGAGGCAGAGGCAGGAGGATTCCTCAGTTCCAGGCTTGCCTGGGTTGCATAGTGAGCTCAGGGCCAGCCTGAACTACAAAGCGAGACCCTGTCTCAAAAAAAAAAAAAGAAGTAAAATCAAGCATAAGGTAGCAGGATATTAATGTTGACATCCAACACCAATGAAAACAGTTGAATAAATGTTTAAGTGTAATCAAAGATATGCTGATGTAGCATTTTATGATAATATCATTAACTTATTTTACAATGTTTCTAAACTCTCAAAATGACTGTGTAAACACTATAAATATCTAATCAATTTGGTATCATTGCTGAAAGTGATGTTAATTAACTTTTGAAATGAAAAAATGAAATAATTTATACAGCTGTATAAATATTTAACAAATATTTATACAATATTTAACAAATACAATATACAATATTTAACAAATATTTATACAGTATACAGTATAAGTATACAGTAAGTGAGAGTGGACAAATAACTAAAATGTTAATGGCAAAATGATTAATAATTATATTATGAGCTATTTAATTCTTGCAACTCTAGGAAGTAGTATTATTAATCCCTATTGGTCAGGTGGCAAAACTGAGGGTTAGAGAGGCTAGTTAATATTGGAAGTATGCTGTGAAACTAATCTAGCTTCAGAATCTATTGTTTTAATCACTATAATACAGTATCATTTTCAAGAAAGAATTAGATGTCTAAAGATTTAAGAGATCAATGTTTCAAGTATAAATTTGGTGTGTTTGAGAACAGTAGAGCATGGCAGTAAGCAGGTGCAGAGAAAGAGGAAGAATGAGATTAAAAGTAACATATATTTAACCTTTTTTGCCATCATTGTTGAGAATTAATTAGTATCTCTCGTTTTTATTTCTCCTTTATTTCCTTCACTCTTTATTCCTGCTTTTATTTTGGAAGCACTTTTAATTTTATTTTCAGATTTTAAACATTTTCCATGTATTTATTTAGGACTGTTTAGGCAATCTGTTATCCAGAGTAAAATTGAGTTCCTCCTGACTAAAACTGTTCCATTGATGTAAATAATGAGTTTTATTTATTATTTTTAAAAGATGAGTATTGGGCTGGGGATATAGTTCCATCCAAGAAACAAGGAATAGACAAATAAAATGTCCAGTGAAGGAAGGAACGAGACAGTAACAATAACAAAGAAAAAAGACAATCCAGTAAAATAAACAGCAAGTTCTTTAAGAAGAGCAATAAAATGAAATGGAGTATTACTCAGCCATAAAGAATGATAAATTTGAGCCATTCATACTCAAATGGACATACCTTGAGGACATATTTATAAGTTAAATAAATAGGTCACAGATGTGTAAATACCATATCTTTTCTCTGGAATGGAAACTGAAGATACAAATGAGTTCTGGAGTGTATGGTAGATATTGTGAAATAGAAAATATTCAAAGGGGAAAGGGGGGTAGTGATAATGTGGGGAAAAACAGGCATAGGCAGTGGGATTGCTGAGTTCAAGGCTTGCCTGGGCTACATAGTGAGCCCAGGACCACCTGAACTACAATGTAAGACCCTGTCTCAAAAAAAAAAAAAATATATATATATATACATACACACACACACACACATACGTCCTTATAAAGGAAACAAGGAAACAATACAAGAGGAAGAGATGGCATTCATAAACATATATCCACCAAATGGTAGTGTGCTCAATTATATAAAACAAAATACAAAAAATACAAACCACTCATTGTATTCATACAAATCCCAAGTCAGTGCAAAGTGTGAACATCTACTTATGACAGAATAATAATCAAAACAATATTAAATAAATTAGGAAAGGGAGACAAATTTGTAATTATGGAGCTGTCTGCTCAGAAAACTCAAAAGAACCACTAAAAACAAAACAAGAGTTGAGTTACATACCATTATTTCCTATACATATAAAAATCAGTAGTTTTCCTGCAGATCAGCAGTAAATAGCTATAAATGTAATGATCAAAAATTCCACTTGGAGTAGCAAAGACCAAATGTATATGTATTTATGATGCATGTGTGTATATAGATGTATACTGTATATGTGTATCTGCATGTAACATATCTAAAAGCAAAATAAGCTCTCTGTCTCAATTTGCTATCTTCCACATAATCTATTTTTATTTCTATGCAGAATACCCAACTCCTCCCCCTTAGCATAGGTACTTGACCTTCCCCTTCAAGTCTATCCCAAGTTCCAAGTCAAGACTAGTCTCCACATGATATGTCCTATATCATCCCATTTAGTCCATTGTACCTATTTTTATTTTAGGTATTGGATTCTTCCCCATAGCAGCTGAGAGCTACTTGAGTCCATTTAGATAACCTCCTCTGTAGGGTAGACTTTTTAAGCATTTATTTATATGTACATGAAATCTTCCACACACTTGTATTCCATCCAGTGCTTCCTTTTAGCCATATACCCTCAATGTCCTCATGGTTTGAAGACTGCAAGGCATACAAGATATGAGGTTACCATTACCCTATAAAACTGACTGACATGTGTGAAGTAAGTAGGCCCAGCAGTTCCTCCACGACTGCTGCACAGTCCAGAGGCCCAGAAGTTTCACCCCAGATCATCCAATGGGGAGGAGGCCCAGCAGTTCTGCCTTGGGCTTCAACGGGCTGCCCTGGCCTTCCAGGGATCTGAATCTTGTGCAGCAGAGCTATATGGACTCACTAAGGTTGAGCTCCAGAAAATAGGGCAGCACAGCAATGAACAGCAAAGGCCTCTCCAAGGCTCCTTCATGAAAATTGAAGCCCACTGGAAGAGTGAAGAAAGTCTCTGCAATAAAGGCCCACCAGACCACAGTGGTTGGTGATACAATTATTCTGTTCAGTTGTCTTCCAAAACTAACATCACCTGAGGGCCACTCAAGGCCTAAAGGCCAACTGAAAGACAAGACAGAAAGTCGTCATTCCCTAAGACTTCTAAATATTAGCAAGAAAGATATGTGCAAAATAAGCATTTCACAGGTAGCAACCCAGGAATTAAAACAAAAATGTCAACAACAATGAAAAATTAGAAATGAGAAGACACCTAAATAAGACATAAACTCAGAATTCCAGATCACCAAAGGGAAATTTAAGCAGCAATGAAATGTAACAATCTGGACTCCCTGAACTGCCAACAAAAGAGGACCTGGAAAAAATGAAATCAGAAATAATTTCTCAGATAACAACAGAGATAGTGTTCATAGGTAAAGATGTGGTTAATAACTCTAAAGAATAATTCAGACATATGATGGAATCCCAGTATACAAAAGTAATGGAATCCACTGAACAGCTTCAAGAATATTTCTAGGAGATTAAAAACTCCATTGAAAGTTTACACAGCAAACTGAGCCAATGTGAGGACAGAGTATCAGACATAGAAGACAGCACTGTAGTCAGCAATTAGGAAAGGAAAGACTTCTTAAAAATAGCAAAGGGACATGAAAAATCAATCCAGCAGCTGCTAGATGATTCAAAGAAGAATATGACTGATCAGAGTCAAAAAGAAACAGGAAACAGTGCAAATAACATAAAAAAATAAAACCTGTTCACAGATGTAATGGCAGAAAACTTCCCAGGAAGGGGGAAAAAACTTGACATACAGGTAAGTGAGGCATACAGTATTCCAAATAACTGATTTTAAAAAAGGTCCATACCTAGGCATATAATAGTCAAAATACCAGAATCCCAACAATAGAATGAAATATTGAAAGTAGAGAAAAGAAATAGATCGTGAACAAAGGAAAAGCCCAACAGAATTACAGCAGACTTTTGAACACAAACCATCTAATCATTGGGAACCTAAACTGAAGCAGTACAAGCCCCCAAAGAAAAAAACCTCCAACCTAGATTGGTGTATTCTGCAAAGCTATCTTTCAAAATTGACAGGGAAATAGGACACTTCCAAAACATAGAACACCAGAGAAACTTCATGAATACTAAACCAATGCTCCATGAAACTATAAACAATATCCTAGTAAAAGACAATGAGGTTCACAACTCCACGAGGTGTAACAAAGTGAAGCATTAGGCAAAGTAAGAGGAAAGGGTGGAAAATTTAAAAAATAAACAAGCCAAAATCAGGAAAATGCCATGACAAGAAGTCAATACATATCAGTTATAACTATTAATCAATTTTAATGGCCTCAATTCACCAATCAAAAGAAGTAGACTGGAAGAATGGATTAAGAAGCAAGATCTAACAATATCCTGCATTCAGGAAACACACAATTCAAAAAGAAATTCATAGACTAAAAATAAAAAGATGGAAAACAATTCTCCATGCAAAGGCAAACCACAAAGCTTGTGTACATAGGGGTGGAGTATTGTAGGATGGGTTAGGGATGGGGAAAAATGATAATTAAGTCATACCATACACTGGTACAAATTCTCAATGTTGAGTATAATTGTGATGTGTATATATAATGTACCAATAAATTAAATTTTTAAAATTGTATCATATACTGATACAAATTCTCAATATGGTGTGTGATCGTGATGTGTATATATAATGCACCAATAAAGATTCAAATTTTAAAAAAGCAGGAGTGGTTATCTTATTTATAGACAAAGATGATTTCAAGCAAGACTAATTAAGAGAGACAAAGAATATACATTCTGGGGCCAGAGAGTTAGTTCAGTGGTTCTGGTGCCTGCCTAGCAGGTGCAGAGCTCCTGGTTCGATCCCCAGTAACCACATACAATAATACTGGGCATGGTGGCTCACGCCCACTGGCATCAGTACCACATACCACAAATGCCAGGCTTGGTGGCTCAAGCCTGTAATCTCAGCCCTAGGGAGGCAGAGGCAGGATTGCTGAGTTCAAGGATTGCCTGGGCTACAAAGTGAGCCCAGGACCACCCTGAACTATAAAGTAAGACCCTGTCTCAAAAAAAAAAAATTACACACACACACACACACACACATCCTTATAAAGGAAACAATACAAGAGGAAGAGATGGCATTCATAAACATATATCCACCAAATGGTAGTGTGCCCAACTATATAAAACAAATATTAATAGATATGAAAGATCAAATAAGTACTAACACAGTAGTAGTAGTGGACCTTAATATTACACTATCAGAAATACACAGATCAACTAGACAAAAAAAATGAAATACTAGAGCTTAACAAAACTTTTAAACAAATCTACTTAATAGATATCTACAGAGGGCCGGAGGGTTAGCTCAGTGGTTCTGGCGCCTGCCTCACAAGCGCAAGGTCCTGAGTTTGATCCCCAGTAACCACATACAATGCTGGGCGTGGAGACTCACGCCCACCAACAATCAATACCGCATACCACAGTGCTGGGCGTGGTGGCTCACGCCTGTAATCCCAGCACTCCGGAGGCAGAGACAGGAGGATTGCTGAGTTTCAGGCTTGCCTAGGCTACATAGTGAGCTCAGAGCCAGCCTGAACTACAAAGTGAGACCCTGTCTCAAAAAAAAAAAAAAATAGATATCTACAGAGTATTTCACCTCACAAAATGAAAATTTATATTCTTCTCAGCTGAACATAGTTCATTCCACAAAATAGGCCACATGCTAGCTCGTAGAACATGTTTAAATACAATTC
The DNA here is from genome assembly GCA_004025085.1 of Thryonomys swinderianus. NCBI lineage: Eukaryota > Metazoa > Chordata > Mammalia > Rodentia > Thryonomyidae > Thryonomys > Thryonomys swinderianus. The sequence continues at coordinate 7,170 of PVIC010037660.1, read as the reverse complement.
AAGTTATCTCCTGTATATTGTCAGACCACATTGGAATGAAACTGGAGATCAACAGAAAAAGAAGTCACAAGAACATCACAAACACATGGAAATTGAAAAACACCCTCCTGAACAGCCAATGGGTCACAAAAGAAATTAAAGAAGAAATTAGATAGCTTCTACAATTAAGTGATACTGCCAATACAACATACAGGAATCTATGGGATGCAACGAAAACAGTTTTATGAGGGAAATTTAGAGCAGTGAATACACATACTAAGAAAACATAGCAAGCTGAAATAAACTACTTAATGGTGAATATTAAGCTAGAAAAAAAAAGCAAGACAAACTCAAAATGTTTACAAGGGAAAAATTATAAGGATCAGAGAAGAAATTAATGTAATGGAGAATGAAATTTAAAAATCAATTAATCAAAGAGTTGGTTCTTTGAAGTAATAGACAGAATTGACATACCCTCAGCCAACCTCATCAATAAAAGGGAAGAAAAGGGTCAAGTCCATGCAATTAGGAACCAAAAGGCTAAAATCCCAACAGATACAGCAAAATCCAAAGGCAAATCAATACCTACTTTGAGAACCTTTACTCTAAGAAGACTGAAATGCAGAAGAAATGGACAGATCCCTACATATATATGAATTACCAAAGTTGAACAAAGATGTTATAAAAATTTTGAATACCCCAATGTCAGTCAGTGAAATTGAAAACGCAATTAAAAACTTACTAACGAAGGTAAGTCCTGATCCTCATGGCCTTAGTGCTGAATTCTACAAGAAATTTAAGGAAAGCTAATGCCACTACTTCTCAAACTCTCTAATGGAATTGAAAGGGAAACAATAATTCCAAATTCATTCCTACAATCAATCATTGCCTTGATTCCAAAAGCACAAAGACCCAACCAAACGAGACAACAAAGGACAATCTCCCTAATGAACATAGATGTAAAAATCCTCAATAAAGGGGCTGGAGGTTTAGCTCAGTGGCTCTGGTGCTTGCCTCACAAATGCAAGTTCCTGAGTTCAGTCCCTGGTAACCATATACAATGCTGGAAATGGTGACTCACGCCCACCAACAATCAATACCACATACCACAGTGCCGGGTGTGGTGGCTCACGCCTGTAATCCCAGCACTCGGGAGGCAGAGACAGGAGGATTGCTAAGTTCGAGGCTTGCCTGGGTTACATAGTGAATTCAGGGCCAGCCTGAACTACTAAGTGAGACCCTGTCTCAAAAAAAAAAAAAATCCTCAATAAAGTACTGGCAAACACAATACAGAGGATCATCAAAAACATCATATATTCTGACCAAGCTGGGTTTATTGCAGAAATGCAAGGATGGTTCAACATGTAAATCAATACATGTAATATATTAACAGAGTCCAGGACAAGAACCACGTGATTATTTCAATAGGTGCAGAAAAAGCATTTGACAAAATCCAATGCCCATTCATGATTAAAACTGTACAGAAAATTGGAGTAGACGGTCTCCATCTCAACCTGAAAAAGCTATTTATAAAGAACTAACAGCCAGCATCATACTAAATGGTCAGAAATAGAAATCCTTCATGCTAAAATCAGAAACAAGACAAAGTTCTCCATTATCACCACGCTTGTTCAACACAGACCAAGAAACAGCCACAGCAGTTAGACAACAGGATGAAAGAAAAGGAATAAAGAGTGGAAAGGAAGAAATTAAATTGTCATTATTTGCTGGTGACATGATATTCTATATAGAAGATTCTAAAAAGTCAGCTAAAAGACTGACAGACTTAATTGCCAGATTCAGTAGAGTAGCTGGATACAAGGTCAATGCTTAAAAATCAATAGCCTTCTTATACATGAATAACAGACTCACTAAGAGACAAATTGGGGGAACATTTCCTTTTGTAATAACATACAAAATAAAATGAAATACCAAGGAATCAATCTAATAAAGGAAGTAAAAGCACCTCAATTTTGAAAACTATAGCACTCTGAAAAAAGATCAAAGAGAACGTCAGAAAATGGAAAGACTGTTCCTGGGTAGGAAGGACAAATATTGTGAAAATGGCCATTCTCTGAAGATTTACCTTAGTGGTCCCAGCACCTGCCTAGCAAGCACAAGGTCACTGGTTCCATACCCAGTAACCACATACAACAATACTGGGTGTGGTGACTCATGCCCACCAGCAATCAGTACCACACACCACAGTGCCAGACGTGGTGGCTCACACCTGTAATCCCAGCACTCGGGAGGCAGAGGCAGGAAGATTGCTGAGCTCGAGGCTTGCCTGGGCTACATAGTGAGCTCAGGGCCAATCTGAACTACAAAGCGAGACCCTGTCTCAAAAAACTAAAAAACAAAAACTAAAAAACAAACAAACAAAAAAAGGCAATACTTCCAAAACTTCTATATAGATTCAGTGAAATCCCAACTGAAATCCCAATAGCATATTTCACAGTTCTAGAGAAAACAGTCCAAAAGTACATCTGGAACCAAGAGAGACCTAGAATATGAAAAGCAATTTAGGCAACAAAAGCAAAGGGTATCACAATCCCCAACTTGAAATTGCACTATAAAGTCACTTTGATAAAAAAACAGCATGGTACTGGCAAAGAAACAAACCTGAGGATCAATGGGACAAACTAGAATATGCAGAAACAACTACAGACATCTCATCTTTGATGAAGGAGCCAAACCCCTCAATGGAGGAAAGACAACTTCTTTAATAAACGATGCTGGAAAAACTGGGTTTCAACCTGCCAAAGATTAAAAGTAGACCTATATGTTTCACCATGTCTTACACTAAAATTGAAGTAGATTAGTGACCTAAATATTTTAAAAAACAGCCCCAAAGTTCATCAACTGATGAGTGGATAAATAAGACGATTTTTATAAGATGGAAGTTTATGCAGCCATAAAGAAACATAAACTTGATACATTTATAGCTAAATGGATGCACCTCGATGCCATATTCCTGTGAAATAAATAGGGCACATATAGGTAAATACTGTATTGTCTCTAGAAAGTGAAAGTGTAAGTGAGGTCCAGAATGTATAATTGGTATTGTGAAATAGGAAGAAAATGTTCAAAGTGAAGGGGAGCTGGGAAAGGTGGGTAGCAGAAAGCAAAGAAAGGAACAAAAAAGTGGAAACAATGTATATGAGGGTGAGAGGTTGAAGGGAGGGCAGGGTATGGGAAAGAATAAGAATCAAGATACATCATGTACAGGTCCAAATTCTTAATGATGAATGTGATCATAATGTATTCCTAATATATGCCAATAAACTCAAAAAAGGAAAAAAAAGAGTCACTGACATGATAGAACGAACTTCTTTTTTTTGCTTCATTTTATTGGTACATTTTATAATACATTATGATCACAATCAACATTGAAGGTTTGATAGAACCAAATTCTAAGAGGTGTGGAGAGTACAAATAAAACCCAGAGAATTCTTGGAGGTGAAGTGTAATATAGCCCTAAGTCCCACAGGAGCCTTGTACCTGCTGTCTCCCACCCTCGCACATCTGGGGAAAGGCCAAACATCTTCCCATGTGACACTGATAATGCCCAGAGTGGCAGTAGGGACAGACACCTTGCCTGAACCCAGTCAGGAGGCCAACAGTTCACCTCACTAGATACAAGTGTAGGTCCTACAATCACTGCTAAAGCCTAATTCTATCTTCCCAACTTTTGCCACCCAGAATGATAATAGCACACAAACTCTGGAACGTGGAGAGAAGAAAGAGAGAAGAGGAGAGATTCTTAATTAAGTACATTTGAACCTTAACTAAATGCTTGTCTAGAACTTACTACACTGCTATTGGAAATACTACAGGCTTAAAAAAATAAAGCCATCTATAAACAACAGTCACAATTTTGTACACATGAAGATAGCACATGGAAATATATCCACCACACTAAAAAATACAAAGACAAATTTCAATCGATACAGGGCACAAGAATGTAGTGGTTCAAAGTTGCCTTAAAGGAGAATATTTTGGTCCAAAATTATAAAAAACAACAGAAACATTTCTTCCTCAAGGAATGTCAGGAGAAAGTGTTTTATTGTCTGTCTTTTAGGGCTGGGGGAAGGGTGGGAGGGAGCAATCACTTTTGTGCTCTACCACTGTGTGCAGTATTATCACCGAGTACAATTCTGAAACATGACATTTCAAATTTGCTGACTCCAGGTTACCTGCTTTAAAGATAAAGAAGATGTGAGAAGTTTTCAGTAGCTTCTCAAATCAATAGTTGGAAAAACAGAAGAAAAAGATACATATATATAATGTAGATGACGGTCAATCAGGACATACTGCTTATGATGACGTCAGATTCCTGATAGAGAATGAGGCAATTCTAAAATTTTTATTTCTGTCTGTTTAACTTTCTTACATTTCTGTTTGCTTGTTAAATCCCCAGTTCATATATAAAATTTGGGTGTCCTTGAAATCAATTATCATTCTATCCATTCCATCAGATAGTCTCTCAAATTATTTCTTACATTAAAAACATTTTTCATAGGCTCTTGATATCTTTCCTTCCAGATGTCTTTAAATGGGTATTTTAGTTTCTTCTCTTGCTTAAATGTAACTAAGATTTAACACAAATACTTAAGTGTTACTTAACCTTAAGGTTACTTACGTTAAAAAATGAAAATTTGAGTAGTGGTGCCATCCAATATTCTACGCCTGTTGGTTAGACCTACAAGAGACAGGTGCTTTATTACAGCTTGGACAGGATTCCTGGAAAGCTAAATATTTCTCTGGGAATTTTAACTCAGAGATAAAAATTTTTGACAATTTTTTCCTATTTATTCAAAACAGGCAGCCAGGTAAATCGGAAGGTCTGTAGCTAGTGGGATGTGAAAAGTCAAACAGCTGTTAGAGTTGCTTCATTTTCCAATCTGGTTCAGTTCCAGTTGATCTTGTTAGCATTTGGCAAACACCAGGCTCTCACAGTAAACGAGTCGCAGTCCTGGCAGACCTAAACTAATGCCTAAGTGCTTTGAGCCAGCCTCAAAGAAAAATATGATTGGAAGTTCCCATCAAACTACAGAACTAGTCTAACAGGGCCACAATGATGTCACAAAGACTCAGCGACTAACATTGATCAACTATGGTTGTCAAGATGACTCACTAAGCCCAGAAGAGGGAGAAGCACAGATATACATTGGTTTCCCTTCCTAGGAGACTACACTGGCATTGGGAAGCCTTCTGATGCCAAGAGTGGCATTGGGAAGCCTTCTGATGCCAAGAGTGGCAGAACGGTAACATTAATATTGAAGAGCAGGCTCAATTCTGGTACAATCATAGGTTATTCTTACAGAAAAGTTCTGAGCACACAACAGCTCTGCACATATGATAGCAACAATAAAATTCAACTTTTCACTCCTTAAATTTTTTGAATCAATTAATAAGATTAAATAATTCTGGCTGGTTCTGAATTTGTGCATATAAACTCAGTTCTACTAGGGTTATATCTAGCAAGTTGTACATTCAGAGAAAATTACATCCTACACTTTTCCCTCCCCAACTCTCCTCATTTTACCAGCCTAATTTTGGAGAAATAAAATAACAGCCATAAAAGAGGAATTCCTGATAGCTAGATTACAGTATTTTTTGCAGTAGTGGAAAGTGAACCCAGGACCTAGCACATGTTTGGCAAGTACTCCATCACCTAGCTACACTCAGAGCCCCAGATCCCTGGATGACTTGATGAGTCCACAATATGAATGAAAGCCTCTACTCCCACATGGTCTCAGATACTTGCTTCTGTATGGCCAGCCACTTGTCCAGATGCCTTTCCACTGCCACAGTAACAGCAGCACGTAGACCCAAGCTCCAGCACAGGTACCCAAATCCAACAAGTTGAGCGATTTTTCTAGAGCTGCCACAGCAAAGGACTACAAACGAAGTCACTTAAATGAGAAATGTTTACTGTCATTCTGTTCTTAAGGCTAAAAGCCTGAGATCAATGTGTCAGAAGAGCCATACTGTGGGAAGAATCTTTTTCTGGCCTTTCTCTTAGTTCCTGGAAGTTCTTTGGTTTGTGGCAAAATAACTCCAGCATGGTTTCTCCTACGTACATTTCTGTCACAAAGCCCAAATTTCCCCTTTCTATAAGACTGTCAATCAAACTGGATTAAGACCCACCCTAATGACCTCATGTTAATCTGATCATCTGTAAAGTGCTATGTTAAAATTAGATTTTATTCACACATACTGTAGTGTAGGCCTTCGACATCTTAAGCACATAATGGTACATATGTATACACAAAGTACACATGTATACATTCTCAACATACACACACAACTTCCATCTTTCTCTGAAGTTTTCATATCTTTATTCTTCAATAATCATATTTCTAAGAACAATCATTGAGCTGAGGGTAGTGGCCTATGCCCCAGGATACTGAAGCAGGAGGATCATAAATCAGTACCCAGCTTCTGCAACCTAGTCAATTAGTGAGACCCTGTCTCAAAATTTTAAAAAGACTGGGAACGGACCTCTCAGTATTAAGGCCCTGGGTTCAATCCTCAATATTAACAACAGCTAAAAGATGGAAGGAAGGAAAGAGAAAAAGGGACAAAGAGTGAGGAAGGAAGGAAGAATCACTGAGGAATTTAAGAGGATTTTTTAATGAGAAGTTTCTACCATATTCACCACTTTCTCTAAGATTTTGTAAAAAAAAAAAAAACAAAAAAAAAAAACAAAAAAACAAAAAACCTAAACAAGAAATAACCATGTAAAACCCAATCCAGAATTTGATAGTTATTCAAACTGGACTATTTCAGCTTTTGAGGAATAAACTAGATTAGATACAAAAATGATATCTGTTCTCTGGCATGAGAAACTGAAGATGTTAATGAATTCTAGAACGTATGATGGTTATTGTGAAATAGAAAATATGCAAAGGGAAATGTGGTAGAGGTGTGAGTAATGAGGGGTAAAGAAAAACTGTGATGGGGCCGGAGGGTTAGCTCAGTTGTTCCAGCGCCTGCCTCACAAGCGTAAGGTCCTGAGTTCAATCCCCGGTAACCACATACAATGCTGGGTGTGGAGATTCACGCCCACCAGCAATCAATACCACATACCACAGCGCCAGGCATGGTGGCTCATGCCTGTAATCCCAGCACTCGGGAGGCAGAGGCAGGAGGATTGCTGAGTTCGAGGCTTGCCTGGACTATATA
>PVIC010037659.1:0-17969 GCA_004025085.1 Thryonomys swinderianus | reverse complement strand
TTTGGAGACAGGGTCTTGCTTTGTAGTTCAGGCTGGCCCTGAGCTCACTATGGTGCCCAGGCAAGCTGCCGCAAACTCAGCAATCCTCCTGTCTCTGCCTCCCGAGTGCTGGGATTACAGGCGTGAGCCACCACACCCAGCACTATATGTGGGAACCGGGGATCGAACTCAGGTCCTTACGCTTGCGAGGCAGGCGCCGGAACCACTGAGCTAACCCTCCGGCCCATGGCAGCAGTTTTTATTCTACCACAGGACACTACCTCCCAGGCCACTTAACATGTAGGAAGTTCTTTTCATAGTGCCCAAACAGTCCCATATGCACCTTTTAAATCAACCTGCACTTAAATTGATTCACAAGGTTATCACTGCTCACCAGTCCCTTTCTAAAGTGCACTTCTGGCTCATGCTTGTAATCCCAGCACTCTGGAGGTAGAGGCAGGAGGACTGCTGAGTTCTAGGCTGGCCTGGGCTACATAGTGAGCTCAGGGCCAGCCTGCACTACAAAGCAAGACCCTGTCTCAAAGAAAAAAAAAAAAATCTAGCAAAATGCACTTCCCAATGTCTAGGGTGTACAGGAGGCTCACAGGTGAAAAGCTAGAGTTATACCGCTTTGCTTCCATAACGGAACTGGTTTCAAGAGATACTGGATTTCCAATCTGGTTTACCCTTGCATGTGTTATCATAATTCAATTGATTATTAATTAAATATGTTATATATAATATGAAAGATAAACCAATAGTGTTGGTTCTAGGAAAATAAAATTTAATGTTTTAGAAATACTATATATAGAATGAGCAGCTGTAATAAAGCCATAAGATAAAGCACAATGAGAAAATTGGAATGGAATTAGAAAAATAATTTAAGTGTTTTAAATTTTAATATTCATAGTGCTTTCCATTTGGCTTTATACAGTTTATTTGTTTACATTTAGAGTTGAAATAAATATATCAGAATGTATTTGTTCCATTTTCTGTGTGGCTTATGCAAAGAAGAAAGCAGAATATCAAGTGTGACGGAGATGGGAGACTATGGCTTATGTCTAAAATGGTCGTGTCCCAGAATTGTATCATCCATGTGCTGAGAATGGGTTTCGCGTTTTCAATGAATTTCAGACAGACAAGATTAGAAAGAAAAAAAAAGAGGAAGAAGAAAGAGAATGAAGACAATGGACAGGATCATCAGAGGCCAACCATGGTCTTCAAACCAACATTATTCACTACTTAGTCCTTTAGAGACAATTTTTTTTTTTTTTTTGAGACAGGGTCTTGCTTTGTAGTTCAGGCTGGCCCTGAGCTCACTAAGTAGCCCAGGCAATCCTCGAATTCAGCAATCCTCCTGTCTCTGCCTCCTGAGTGCTGGGATTACAGGCATGAGCCACCACGCTGGGCACTGTGCTAAGTGGTACTGATTGTTGGTGGGCATGAGTCACCACGCCCAGCACTGTTGTATGTGGTTACTGTGGATCAAACTCAGGACCTTGTGCTTGCTAGGCAGAGGCCAGAACTACTGAGCTAAATCTCCAGCCCTAGAGACAAAATTTGAGGACCTCTGTTTCACAGTGAAAAAGATACTGCCTCATATTAGCAGTGTGTGGCTAGACACATGTTTATTTTTCTCTTAAATCCAAATATCTGGGTGTGTATATCTTTAAAAATGAGAATCAGTTTTAAATGAACTTTTTAAAATTACTTAAACTGTCTCCAATATGTTGGAATGTCAAGTTTTCCACTTACATAATCACATAAGAAACATTAACTCTCTGGCCTGGAAGTTAGCTCAGTGGTTCTGGTGTCTGCCTTGCAAGCACAAGAATCCCTGGTAACCACAAACCACAGTACTGGGCGTGGTGATTTACACTCACCAGCAATCAGTACCACACACTACAGTGTGGGGTATGGTGGCTCATTCCTGTAATCCCAGCACTCAGGAGGCAGAGGCAGGAGGAGAATTGCTGTAAATTCAAGGCTAGCCTGGGCTCAGGGCCAGCCTGAACTACAAAGCCAGATCCTATCTCAAAAAAAAGAAAAGAAAAAGAAAGAAACATCAGCTCACATTGTTATTTACCTCCTTGGCTTCAATTTGATTCCTTTCTTTTACCATGTGATTTTATCTAAGGCTTTATCTGAGATCTAACGTTTTCCATCACTAGTCTTCCTGGGTAGTACCTGTGCCTGTGTATTTAATAGTCCATAGGAAAACTAGAAAGCTCATGAGACCATTCTAGTGACATCTGAATACGTGGCATTGAAGTGTCTATCACATACAGTGTGTACTAGAGTCAGGCAATATGCTGGTCCCTGGTGGAGATGCTCCTCACTCTGTCTGGGTGAGGCCTCTAACATCTCAAGTTGATCTAATAGAAATCATTGCAGCTTCCCCTACCCCACTCCCTGAATGCTCTTTCCCACAGCTCTTAGCCTTGCATGGATTGTTGTTTGGAAGGAGAATTTCATTCACTTCTGAATGACTTTACTCGATGTGAGTCTGACATCATTCATAGGAATCTTGGCTAGGTGAGGTTGCAGGAAAAGGTAAAGGTCTAAACTATAACCTTCATACATTAGCCACTTTCCTCCACTGATATTTTCTGTGTAACACAGAATAACATTAGGAAAGAGTATTTTTAAAGGCTTTTTAATCTCCAAGGTAAAATAAAGGTGTACTATAAAGCCATATGGTAATACTTTACAACAGCTGGACTGAGACGATGTACTGCTAATTTGCACAGTTCTTTTATGTAGGTTAAATGTCTTTCTCGTGCTTAGTGAAGTTCTAAAGGCAAGAGTATTATTAATTGCTAACGCTGCCCTCTGGTATTCCGATATTCACTGCTAATTACATAAACCAGTACACTGCCATCATAGAGAAAGATTTTTCTCCGGCCCTGAGATATTTGCTCAGAAGGAATTCCACCTCTGGAATTACTTGTATTAGGTTAGCCCCCTGGGAAAGTTCTAATTTACAAGATCCTTTACTAAAAAAAAGAAAAGAAAAGAAAAGAAAAAAGAAAATCAAATTTGTTTCAAAGAGATTATATTATAAATGTAAACTTCCTAATGAGCTTGAGTGAAATGCAGCTGTAGGCTACAACTGGTGAACTTTGAAAGTTTTTACCCCCCATATATACATATATATATATATATATATATATATATATATATATATATATATATATATATATTTGAAGGATTTAATGTAATCTGTATTCTAAGCTCTATAAAGAGACCAGCTGTTGCTTACAGTGAACTGATGCTTACAGTGAAATCCTACATATTCTCTGATATAGGTGAGCTTTTCTTTTTTCCTTTACTCACTTAAAAATGCTTACTGCCCATAACTACAGTGAACACTGTGCTGATTATACACCAGATGCCAGGCTAAGTAGTTTTACATAAAATACCTCATCTGATTTTCACAACAGCTTAAGTAACTTGCTCAAGGTTTCCTGGCTATTAATTAAAAAGAAAACATAGTACTTAAGTTTGCTAGAAATTTCAGCTATAAAAAGAAACATTAGAAGCACGAAGAAATAAGAGACGGCAATTACACGATTAAAAGGAAGAAGCCCATCATCTACAGGCCAGAAAGCTGGAGTGTATTACTCTGCTCTCTTCTTCAATTTGCCCATGTGAAACAGATAAACATTTTAATGTGACAGTAGTGCTATGTAGAGTTTATCTTGCTTAATGTTAATATAAGTGAAAGGATAATGTTTAAGTAATTAGCGATCAAAATAAATAATGTCAATTAAGTGACAAATACAAAGTATTCGATGCAGATGCCTGGAGCACATAGAAAGATTTATGTTTGTATCTGGTGCTATGTTCTCTGCAAATTCCCTTAGTCTGTCTTTAGGTGAACTTGGTTGAAGGTCCAGATGGATATTATTCCTTGAATGTATGGACACTCTCTTCACCTCTCTGGGTTTCAGTTGCTTCATAGAGCACCAAAAGGAAAATCGTCGTATGTTGTTCCCTTTAATTTGTAACTCCACTATTTTATGAAATTCTTTTAATTTAAATTTTCAGAAAGCCTTAGTTGCCATTCCTGAATAAAACCACAGTTTCCGTGGCCTGGCACGTAGTTCATCTTCTTTGCCATTTATTTTCTTCCACTTGACTCCATTTAGCTACTGAGCCCTTCCTCGTTTTTCTTCTCTCAAATAACAGTAATCCTGTGTGGAGCAGTCTCTAAACAGAATGTCTGTGTGGCTGGCAATGCGAAAGAAGGTTCATTTCAAGCAGGAGCTGACAGTTTCCCATTGGCTGATAGAAATAGACAATGGACGGAAGGAATTTTAAGCAATCATCCTTTGATAGTTATCCAACTTTCACTCTCTTCTTTCCTCTCTTGCTCCCAGCAGTAATTAAACAAGCCAGAACAAAAGAAACTTCCTGTCCCATGGTCCAAATCCTTCCTCTTCATTCTCATCCTGCTCTCAACATTGGTCTTACCGAAAGAGAATATTCAAGGCCCCAAGGCTAAGGCACAGCCACACTTAGAATGGTGACCATTTCTGGAATAAAGCTCTTACTCTTCAGTTAGGGTGAAGAGAAATTTGAACAGTAAGCTATAAACTTCTTTGGGAATTCCTGAAAAATCATTAACATGTGGAAACGAGGTGAATGTTTCAAGATTAATATTGTTACTATGAATAATAGAATTTAATGTGACCAAGGATGGGATGGAAGGGAGGAGGCTCAGTAGAAGGCACATGGAGAGAAAAATATGAGTGTTTCATTTCTTGAAATATTTATCAAGAAATAGTTTGTAGTAATGTTTCCCTATGAAAGATTTTATTTTTCTCAAATTGGCATAGATTGTATTCAGTGCTCACAAATGTTGGTTCATGATCTATATTTGTTTTCTGAATATGAAGTGGATTTCCTATGAAGTCTACAACTAGAAAAATGTTACAAATGTTTACAAAGGATGTATAGATCAACTTCATGATGTATAGATCAAAGGATGTATAGATCAAAATTTAATGAGATAAAATATATACCCTGAAATCTTAGTAGTTGGAGACCATAAAGATACCTGTTCAGAACTTGTCTAAGTATTTCCCCAGACTTTTGATTGTTGCTGTTGTGGTTGGTACCAGGAATCAAACACAGGAGCCTGTGCTTGCTATGCAGTCAGAGCACCACTGAATTCAGTCCCCGCCCATGCCCAAACTTCTAAACATACAATGATACTATGTAGCAGAAAGTACAAGTCAAAGGGCCTTATTAGCTACCACTTTAGTTATAACAGTTTTAACCTTCACTGCCCTTGAGTCTTGCCTCCTGTCCCACTTCAGGGTAGTAATTTCTCTCTGTGCAATATTACTCTCTGCACCAAAGAGTTTCTGAGATGCGACTAGGATATATGTGGTCCTCCCTTTTCTTCTGAAGTCATTATCTTCGTTGTTAATTTTTGAACACCTGCTCTAAGAATTTCTTTCTAGAGCAAGCTGAATTCTGGTGAAAAGATGTTTTGAAGAACCTATGTCAATTAGATTAAAATTGCTGTTGAAAAGAAGAAAGAAAAGAGGCAAACCACTAAGGAAAGAATGGTTTGATCTGTGTGACCTTGTGGTTTGGCAAAGGGATATCTTTTTAATGGTGACTGGGCACTGGGATGCTGCCTACCTATCCTAACTCGAAATCCCAGACAAGTTCAAAATATATACTAAATGTATTTGCATTTCTTATGAAAAGGTAAAGGGAATAAGGGTCCAGGTTGGAGCAGGCACTGGTTCAAACAGTAGAGGGGCCACTTGACATCAGGCTATTATTATTATTATGAATTTACAGTTCTTAGTAAAGTTGTGCAGGAAACTTCTGGCTGTCTTTCAGTTTCAGAGGTTTCCTGCATGTACACTTATAGGTTAAAAATATTTCAGGTTAAAATATTCCGGGAAAAGCCTTGAATAAACAAATGTATCGATGGCACAGTAAAGATATCGGCGGCGATTACTAAATGTTTATTAAAATGCATTTAGTCTCCAATCTCAGTTGCAGGTCTGGACTCCAAACAAAGCCTGTGAATCTACCTGCAGTGGCACCACTTTTTACATTATTTGGGCCAGAAAAATCAAGAAGGAATGTATTCTGCATTGTTTCAAGTTTGCCAGCAACCCTTGATGAAACAGCCATTCTCAAAGGCCACATCTTCTGTTATCCAGGCTTTAAATAAATACAGAAACTATTTTGTTAAAATGGATTGCAGGCACAAAGGAAAACCATTTCTACAGCCTCCAGTCAGGTGAAAAAAAGTTGCTGGCACTTTGTCCGGGGATCTACAGCAGAGTTTTGGGAGCCAGAAGCTCACACAATGCACCCCGCCTGCCTTGCTGCTGGCAGATATGGCCTCTGGTTGGAAATAATCGTTTTTAATAATGCAGATCATCACAAGAGCTCATGGGAAATCACTCTAAATATTACCCTTGGACTTTGGTATAGAAATATAGCAAAGGGAAATTGTCCCTATGATGCTCAAGGGTTAGAATAATATGGAAAAACCAACTCAGTTCAAATAATTTATTGTCTCTGCCATGCTTTTTGCATAGCACAGCTTAAGCTGTCATTCAGTGAAGGGCTATTTATACAATCTGAAATTCCAAAGGATTCCTGGATTTGTGTTCTTCTGCTCTTTTTAAATGATGCATAATAAGGTACTCTACAGAGGTCTTTTGTAATGAATGTGGAGTTGTTTAGTTTGGGCCCCTTCAAAGGGTTGGAAGAACAGTAACTGGCTGTTTGAAATTTTATATTATAGAAACTATACTTGGCCACTACTTGAATTTGTTAGCATCTTTAAAATAAACTCTAACCCCAGACAAAACCAAATCAATCTGTATTCTTGACATTTCACTGCAAAGGCCAGTAAGAGGTATAAATAGAAGCCCCCCAAAATAAAAGGGCATAGTTAGAGGCGTTTTAAAGGGATGAGCAGACAGTTGTTGATGATGTTTATTTCTTCAAAGTGGTCAAGTGTTTTTTGGATTCTTTGACCTGCCTCTAAACTGGCTTTCTAGTGAGCCGGGGCAGAGTTCAAAACAGTCGCAGAGATGTCCAGACAAAGACTTGCTAGACATCTCTTACTGAGGTCTCACAGGAACTGCAGCTCAACAGGCTCCCCCTTTTTTCTCCATCCTTAACTTTCTCCCAACTCAGGCATTTGCTGTTTTTTCCTTCATTCTTTCTCTGATCAGTTGGCAAATGATTTGCCAAGTATCTGAAACATAAAAATAAAAAGTGAGATAAATAACATGATATGAAAGGGAGATATGGAGTCCAAATTAGGGCATGCACACTATATTTTAAAGACAGAACTCCAACAAAACCAGTGGATTATTCCAGTGTTAATATCCCGGGTATAATATTGTATCATTTTCCAAGATGTTATTTTCTTTGTAAAACTGGGTAATCCCAGCACAGGGGAGGCAGAGACAGGAGGATTGCTGAGTTTGAGGCTTGTCTGGGCTACATAGTGAGCTCAGGGCCAGCCTGAACTGAAAAGTGAGACCCTGTGTCCAAAACAAAAACAAAAAACCCTGGGTAGAAAGTGCATGGGGTCTTTATATCTTTTCTTATAATTGCATGTGAGCCTACAGTTAAAGTGTTTTAAACCCCCTGAATTTCTCTTGATTTAGGTATAGGAATACAGGATTCTTTATGTGCAAGGTTTTTGTTTTTCCCATATTACAGTTTCATGCATAAAATATTATACCTGGATTAAAAATATTTTTAAGTCCTTGTATTTTTGACTCTTTGAAGGATTGAACAGATATATTGGAGACATTTTTAGTACTTAATAGTTATAGATTGATAGTGCCCTGTATAAAAGCATAGAACTCTCGCTGCTAAACGTTCTTCATTTTACTTCCAGCTTTGCCATTGAGAGACTTTCACCCTCCTCCTCTGAAATGCAGTGTGACTTTTTTAATTATGTGTAACTTACTTTGCATCGCAGATTTCTCAAGGGATCCTGGAAATTAGTGATGATTCTATTTATGGTTTCTGCAATATCATTAATTCCCAGCTGGCAACTGTCTGCAATTTGTGTGTGCTGGATTCCACTGTTATCTCCACGGCAGTCTGAGAACCTCAGAATGTAAGGGGATAGGACAGTATGACTGTTTCTTTTTCTGTAAATTTTTGGGATGTAGTTTGTTAAAAAACAGATGAAGAAATCAGGATGAAGGTCAACTTTACAGAAAATAAAGTCTCAGCCTAAAATAAGTCTGGCCGAACTCCCAGAAGAAAACTTTAACTTTCCATAATTTCTCAAGTAATAGGTTACTTAAAAGATAGGTCTAACTATGGTGTTAAAATATTAGTTGCCACCAGTAAATTTTCAAGTATACAAACGTTTCAAAAGACATACAGAATATTTGGGTGGGCTTTTGGTCCTTGAGTTAGTAGTTTACCTACCACTTTTTTAGTTAAATATAAAATATCAAAAGTAGAGTTTTGGTCCCTTAAGCACAAATAAAGACAAGACCTAATCATATATGGGACATGTAAAATAAGAAACCCTTTTTTTTCTCTCATCTTTGTAGACTCTTTGGATTCAATTGCATGAAGCCTTTGATTTTTTTCCCCTCTATTCATGAGAGGATATATTTATTCCCTGGAAAGCTTAATCTGTAATCAATTATATTTAACAAGTTAACTCAATTGTAAATGATATGATATAAATGAAGATTAAAGCTAATTTAAGGCAGCATTTTTTACTACTGTATAAATTAGCATTGGAAGAATCAGAAAGAAACTATGTTTTTGATTAAGATTTGGTTTAAGCTGAAGGGTTTCAATAAGATCATTTTTATAAAAGTCTGAACTGGAGCCAGTACCTGTTAAAAGATAACAGGATATATTAAAGTAATGTCAAAAGTTTAAAAATAAAGGCCCTGAAAATCTTTCATCGGGAAATGAACTGTGTGTATGGATTATAAAGCCGTCCATCTACCACAACCCAGTCACAGCCATTTCTTTCTCCCTTTCTGCCATTATTCTGGGCCATACTGTAACAGTATAATCCGCTGAAGCCAGTATTACTGCTCTCTTCACAAGCTTCTCTGTGGAATTCATTTCCTCTTAAACACTCCCAATTAGTTTTTCATGTCAAGATCAAATTGAAGTTTCAAAGATGGTCGTGCAGTTTGGGGCCTAGTACTCACTAGTAGTTTACTGCTGGCCTTGAGC
Source organism: Thryonomys swinderianus (assembly GCA_004025085.1). Taxonomy (NCBI): domain Eukaryota; kingdom Metazoa; phylum Chordata; class Mammalia; order Rodentia; family Thryonomyidae; genus Thryonomys; species Thryonomys swinderianus. The sequence continues at coordinate 8,774 of PVIC010037659.1, read as the reverse complement.
AGGGTCCCTGGAGTTAAATGCACTAGTTTCCTGCTCAGCTGGTGTCAGGCCCCACCTTTTCCTCACAGTCCTTTCCAGTTAGGCGCCTTATGTTCTATGAATCTGCTGGGTTTTTCTCTCATCTCCTAGTCCAAGCTATCTGTTTAGACATTTAATGGAATATTTTCTCTGTCCTCTCCTGCCTGGCATCTCTTTTCTAAAAGTGGCTCAAATTATGGCTTGGAACTAAAGGTTTTCCTGGGTCACAGCATACCTGTCTATCTTCCCCATAGGTATGCAAACCCCCTTAGGGTGGGATCAGGTACTGGCCACCATTGTATCTCTCTATTTTGATAGAGTTTAAAGATTTTTTTAACAATGGGACAAAGAACAAGGAAAACTCAGAGGAAGAGCAGAACTCTTTGTTACTTCCTGTTCCCAAGGAGAAGCGGCAGCTCTGAGTGCTAAGGCAGTTGCTCCTGGGCAGACTAACAGCACCCTGAAGCCATCAGGGCTACTTAAGGGGCCGATTGGGTGGGTTAAGGGAGGTTTTGAATTGGCTAATTCCAATAATTTTGCTGTCTCTGTGGGTTCAGGGCTGCTTCCTGTTGTCCCATATCTTCCTGGGGGATATTAGGAAGGTGTGTATTCACCCTGGAGCGGACTAACAATGCTAAGACATAGAGGTAGAGATGGAATCAGCTGATCAAGGAAAGACTTGGACGGTCTCCAGCTGGGACTTTACAACTTGGAGAGGCCAACATGGCAGACAAAGGAAAGCAAACAATATTATGCGGTAGTCCAGTGTCCAATTTACATGTAATAAGTATTTATTGACACAATTAGTAAAAAAAAATGAATGTATAAATATCATATCTTTTCTCTGGTATGAGAAACTGAAGTTGTAAATGTGTTTCTAGAATTGCATGATGGATACTGTGAAATAGTAAATATTCAAAGGGAAATGGAGTTTAGGGGTAAATAATGAGGAAAGAAAAAAATTGATGGTTAAAAAAAGAAAACAAAGTTTGTGTATATAGGGGTGGGGGTGGTGATAGGGTGGGTAGGGGAAGGGAAAAATGAGAATTAAGTTTCATCATATACTGGTACAAATTCTCAGTGTGGAGGGCATTTGGGATGTATATATAATGTGTATATATAATGTATATATATAATGTGTATATATAATGTACCAATAAAGAAAGAAAAATGTATGCATGTATCAGTATATGCTATCATCGTTCCTACAACAGTTATTCTGGATTATCTTTGAAAGGTGCTAGTCATTTGGCGTGATAGTACAATTACTAAGGGTCCACATATTTCTGGATCTCAGTTTTCTAAAATAGGTTTCAGACTTCTTCCTACAATGAGAACTATCAATAGATTTGATAATTAAAAGCTTACATGTTTTATTTTCAGAAATGTTAAATTTTGGATAAGTTATCTGAATTTATTTTTAATAAAATATCTTGTATATTCTTTCAAAATAAAAATAGTGAAAATATATTCTTATGTTCGAGAAAGTCTAGCCAAGAAGAAATATTAAAAAGTGGACAGGGCTGGGCGTAGTGGCTCACTCCTGTAATCCCAGCACTCAGGAGGCAAAGACAGGAAGATTGCTGAGTTCCAGGCTTGCCTGGGCTACATAATGAGCTCAGGGCCAGCCTGAACTACAAAGTGAGACCCTGTCTCAAAAAAAAAAAAAAAAGTGGACAGGACAAATTTATATTTTACTTTTAAAATATACATAAAATTAGCCCTTTACTGAAAAGCCTCTGGATGATGATGTATCTGGTGATTACACAACATAGGTAGGTAAGATGTGTGACAGCAATATTTTACAAGAAGCAAAGGGGGACAAATCAGAAATATTTTGTTGTAAGTTACTTGTACCATATGTGAAGCTGTATAACATTATTACAAAATGGATTAGGTGTAAACATATTTTATGTATTGTTTAGAAAATCATTAAAATTTTTAAAGAAATATAATCAATATGTCAAGTCCAGCATTTATAGGAAGAATACACCTTGCTTGATCAAATAAGATTCATTTCAAAGTGTACAACTCTAGTTGAAGGCATAAACCACAATATAGGCTAAAGAAGAAATTTATATGATTATATCAATAAATATAGAAAAGCACATTGGAAAAATCAGCAAGAACTGACTAAACTGTCAGCAAACTAAATACATATAATAAATGTAAATCACTTAGGTTATGGAGCGAGACAAAGATGTCCCCTCACTCCTACGCAACATCTTCAGGCAGTAAACTAACACAGTAGGAAAATAAAATATATATAGTTTGAGATTTAAAAAATTAAACTGTTTCATGTAGAAAATCTGAAAGAATCACATAAAATCTACCTATAAGAAACAATTCTATCAAAGAGGTGGATTAATATACAAAAGCTAGATGATTTATTATATCAAAGCAGTTAGTGGGTAGAATTTGTCCTATGTAAATTAATGGTATATCAATGCCATTCACATTACTACAAAAACCCCTAGAAATACTTAAGTATAAATCTAATAAAATGTGGACAAGATCTCCAGCAGCACAACTTACAAAATTCTCATGAAAGAAATTCAAGATATAAATAAATGAAGAAATGTTTCATGCTGATGGATAGGTATAGCTTAAATGCATTATTTGAAATGTATTATATTTTTGAACAGTAATAAATGAATAAACAATAGTGAGTATAAAAGATACAAAATCAAAATGTTTTCCATAAACTTTTTTTTTTTTTCTTTCTGAGACAGGGTCTCACTTTGTAGTTCAGGCTGGCTCTGAGCTCACTGTGTAGTCCAGGCAAGCCTCGAATTCAGCAGTCCTCCTGTCTCTGCCTCCCGAGTGCTGGGATTTCAGGCGTGAGCCACCACGCCTGGCACTGTGGTATGTGGTATTGATGGCTGGTGGGTGTGGACTCACGCCCAGCATTGTATGTGGTTTCTGGGGATCGAACTCAGGACCTTGTGCTTGTGAGGCAGGCGCTGGAACCACTGAGCTAACCCTCCGGCCCTCCATAAACTTTAAAATCCTATATCCCATTGTTGAAGTTTCTTCATGATAAAATATCATCTATTTTCTAAATGAATATATGCTCATATGTATATGTACTGTGTATATTTGCATACCTACACTATATATTTATGAAATTATAATTATTTAAATTAATAATGTTACTTGGAAAGCTATACAATCGTATTCATAAGTAATTTACATTTTTAGGTTATTGAAGGCTAAACACAGTACCAGTGTGGCTAGCATGTGCAAGGCTGTGGTTTTAATTCCAAATACTGGAGATACATGATTATCTACCTATCCATCTATAAAGAAAGAATAATGTTTGCCCAATATAGATAGGTATTTAAATTTTTTGTCTTTTTGTTTATTTTTCATCAGGAGCAGGGTTTTTTGCAAGAATCTTTGTTCATATATATTCACAGAATTCTTATAGGAGAGCCGCTGAGTAAATTTCTGGAAGAACATTTTAAATTTCAGGTAGGTATTTTTAATAAATTATCCTCTAATTTGGGTAACAATACATAACATGAAGTTTTCCATATCTGTTTTTGCTAACCCAGTAGAAGAAAAGAAGCATTTATTTTAATATTAATTTACATTTATATAATTATGAATTGTGCATAATCATTAAGATTTTGTACTTCTTTTTTTTTTTGAGACAGGGTCTCGCTTTGTAGTTCAGGCTGGCCCTGAGCTCACTATGGTGCCCAGGCAAGCCGCCGCGAACACAGCAATCCTCCTACCTCTGCCTCTCGAGTGCTGGGATTACAGGCGTGAGCCACCACGTCCGGCATTGTGCTATGCGGTGTTGATTGCTGGTGGGCGTATCTCCACGCCCAGCATTGTATGTGGTTTCCGGGGATCGAACTCAGGACCTTGCGCTTGCTAGGCAGGCACCGGAACCACTGAGTTAACCCTCCGGCCCTAAGTTTTTGTACTCCTAATGAATTCTTTTCTATTTTATTTATATTAATATAATTATATTTTACATTTCTAGAAGCAGAGCCATATTCCCTTTCTCTTTTATCATTTTCCTGCCTCTTTTGGTTTATTTTCCAGATAAGCTGAACCACAACAATCATATTAAATAATTTTTCAGGTTATTAACAGTTTACATTAATATGATATATTTGTCAGAACTGAGACATGATTGTCCTAATAAGTATCAGATTTTACATTATAAAACACTTTAAAGTGCAAGGGCATCCCTAGAATATTGGTCTTCTAAGAAATACAGCTTGGCTTCTCAGTTGTTTCTGGTTTTTTGAATTTGAATTTTTCTTCATTAAATCCTTATACAATATGTAGTAATCTTATTTCTAGAAATATCATTTTTCATAGTCATTTAAATAGTAGCAGTTTAATTCTGTGGAAACAGTCCTTGAGACAAGCTCAGGAACTTACTGCTTACTTTAAAATTAACTGAGTGTTCTGCCTGTCAGTAATTCTCATGCAAACTGTTCAAAAACCAGATTGTGGTGTTGGTGCCAGCCCTGGAAAAAAAATGCTTTATGGGTGAGTCAGCCTGGAGTATCTGATTCACAGCACAGCAAGGAATCACCACTTTTCTGATTTCCCCACACCCCTAATATATCTAAAAACATTAGGCTTCAAAATCTGTCTTTGTGAGATGGGCTTTATGAAAGTAAGGATGTAGAAATCAGTAACTGCCTTCTGAATAATTTAAATATTATTACAGAGTCACTCAAAGAAAGAGAATTATTTTTTGGGTGAACTGGTGTGGAGCTGGGGATGAGACGGTTAACACAGATTAAGGGAAACTTTCTTTATTTGAAGTTTGTTGGCTTTTCCATTGTTGACTAACACAAAAATGAGGATAGTGGCAAAAACTGAGACCTGGATATAACGACATCTTTGGGTCCTGTCCTATGCAGCAATTTATTCAGACTGCACCTCAGGACAACACTGGAATATACATTCTTATTTACAGACTAGAAAATAGAGGTACAGAGCGCTAGAGGAAAATTCCCAAGCTCACAATCACCAGTTAGTTATGACAACCTGAGATTTGAACTCAGACCTAGCCTAACGTCAAAACCTATGTTTTTTTCATAATACGTTATGCTACTCAGAAACTAGTGGTTTACAAATGGAAATATACTAGCTATGAGCTATAGCTAATAGACCGTAATAATAAACAAAGCAGAAATAATAAGGCCAAATAAAATGGAAAAAAACAAATCCCAATCTACCATCTTTCCTACTTGTAGTCAGTTTCATCAGATAAAACATTCCGTGGTACAAATAGCATAAATGGCACTGAATAATCACTTTTTATGCTTAATCGTGTTATTTCCCTAGAGGACATAAACATTACTGTGAACAATTTTCTTAGCAAGTTCCTTGAAAACTCACTTAAAATACTTTATAAATTAGGGACTTGATGTTAGCAATTTAACGTATCTTTTCCATCATTGGCTTCTATTACATTTGTTTTGTCCTTGGCTTATTTTTCTATGTACCTCATCCTCACATACTTATTTGTCAGGTAAATTGGTTTCAAAAAAAAGAACAGAGAAACTTAGAGGTGAGGAGGAACCTGTGGCTGATGCGAGTTACCAGCCCTCGGATGCCTCGTCTGCAGATCGCCACGGTGTCTGAAACCTCAGAGCTCACTCGAGAAGACAGCCCTTCCCCGCGGATACTACCTTTCCTACTGACAACAACAAGCACATCATTTTATTCCAATGCTTCAAAAAATTGGAATAGAATCCTGACTGTATCCTTGCTAGAAGGAATCCTAAGCATTCCCTGCTGCCTTGCCTTCCTGGATCCTGCAGCAGGTTGTTCTGATTAGGCCCACGCTTCGTGCTGCATCGTAGCTTCAAGGGTCTGAGAAAACAGGTATCTGATGGCCATGGTGAGGAAAAACACCATCCAGCACTCACTGCCTTCCTCAGTGGCCCTCTTCATCATGGCTTCTAAATTGAGTGCATCATCCCAGATGGTTTATGACCAATGCGTTGCGCGATTCACTTAGGTACCTTGGTCTGGATAGAATTTACAATTATGTTAAAACACATGCCAAAATTATGTGAGCATTTTTCATAGCCACATCAAGAAGTTTAGCTCATAATGAAGCTTGCAGTTAGCCCTAAAATTTGTTCACCTTTTACTGCTCTTGTATCATGTGTTCACCATCCTCTATTTGTACACTTGTGGTTTAATTCTTCTAACCCAAATAGAGAACTTTATATTTAGCTCTGTTAAATTTCATTTTGTTAGTTTTGGCCCATCTTTCCAACTCTTTGCAGTCCTTTTAAATACTACTTCTCTCATCTAGTATGCCACAGTAACTACCAGCCCCATAGTTTTGTACCATACAAAAATTAGATAAGTGTATCTTTTGTTTCCATTCCAAACCTGATTTAAAAAGAGCAGTGGGGCTGAGGCTATAGCTCAGTGGCTCCAACGTCTGACTTACAAGTACAAGGTCCCAAGTTCGATTCCCAGTAACCACACACCACAATGCCAGTCATGGTGGCTGAGGCTTGTAATGCCAGCACTCAGGAGGCAGAGGTAGAGGATTGCTGAATTTGAGGCGAGCTGGGACTACATAGTGAGCTCAGGGCCAGCCTAAACTGCAAAGTGAGACCCTGTCTCAAAAAAAAAAAAAAAGAATAGCAGCTCAGGTCATTGTAGAAGACTACAACATATTTTATTCAGGGTGGCATCTAGCCATTAATTATTACATTACACTATATTGACTAAACTTAATGTAGCTACAGTTGCACTAAAGATTTGGTAATTTAATATTTTTCTATTATGGTTATAATGATGAAAAGGAATAGATAAAAAGTATTTAAAGGAAAACTTCTTCATAGTATGAGCATTATATAAACAGGAAGTAGAGTACGAATAATAATCAAAGATAACATTCTCCAGTATAGGGGCAACAAGCTTTTTAAAAAAATATTTAAAAACCAGATCATTATCAACTATACATTCAAGATAAATCCTAATATATTACTATGAATCTTTTCTTTTTCCTTTGAGACAGGGTCTCGCTTTGTAGTTCAGGCTGGCCCTGAGCTCACTATGTAGCTCAGGCAAACCTGGAACTCAGCAATCCTCCTGCCTCTGCCTCCCGAGTGCTGGGATTACAGGCGTGAACTACCACGCCCGGGGCTGTGGTATGTGGTATTGATGGCTGGTCAGCATGACTCACCACGCCCAGCATCGTTGTATGTGGTTACCAGGATTGAGCTCAGGACCTTGCGCTTGTGAGGCAGGCACTGGAAACACTGAGCTAAATCTCCAGCCCAATGAATCTTAAATTTATATTAAAATAGAGGTCAGCAAATGTTTTCTGTAAAGGGCCAGATTGCCTCTGCTACCTCTGCCCAGCGCTGTACTTGTAGAGAGAAACTAGCACAATTCCTAAATGAATGGGCATGCCTGTGTTCTCATAGAACTTTATTTGTAAAATCACATGGGCCAGGTTTAGTCCACAGAATCAGTTTACCCAATTCGGTTTAAAAGATGGCTTTCCAGGCCATTCCGTTCCCAGCGCAGAGGGCTGAGGCCTGCTGACTGGCCTGCTCCACCCCGGAGACTTGGCCCCACTCCATCCCAGAGACTTGGGTATGCCGGGTCATCATCCCCACAGTGGAGGACTGAGGCCCGCTGGTCGGCCCCCACCCCACCCCGGAGCTGCGTTGTGAGGACACAGGCCAGAAAGGAGCCAGAGCCATTTCCTGCATCCCTCCACACTGGAGCCAGGCGAAGAGACCAGGTAAGATAAAACAAAACAAAAAAAGGGAATCTAGCTTCTATTTTGCCCTCTACTCCTAGATCCCTCTATTCACCTCTTGTCCCCACACCCTCTCCTATCTTCCTGTTAGAAGCAATACCCAGAAGTAAAAGATGCTTAGGCTGCCCTATTTCTTCTGTAATATCATAGGAAGGTGTGCAAAGTCTCCATTGGTCTTATAGCATGCAGTTGGTACTGTTTTATATACATCCTTTTATCCTCTATTACCCACTGGCATATATGAGGTACTCAAGTCTAGGTGAGCTTCATAAATCTGCTGACCCTATTTCACTCTCCCCCTCTCTCCCTACTTCCCTGATCCCCCAGTGACCTTTTATCCCCAAAGGGTTCTGGGGGTACATTTATGATCTACATGTTGTATACACATTGCTGGTTAATTCTAAATTTTTGCATATGGACATAGATGTAACTCATGAGCTCAAAGTTTTCAGATTAGGAATTAACAAAACTTTTCACTTTATTTACTATGTGTAATGCTGATACTGGCACTGACTGTATTATGGTAACAAAGATGATGTGATTGTTCTGCTCAAATTCCTCCCATGATGTGTTAGAACTGAGAACTCTGAGGGGTCATTATAGATTAAAGGAGGACACCTCAGAAAGGTGCCACATCCAAAGGGCCCCAGATAATAGAAAGAAAGAGACCTGCAACAAGCATTGTCCTGTCATCAGGCAAAGAAGAGATCAGCGAGATGATAGAATCCAAGATAGCAGAAGCAATGGAACCTTTTAAACAGCTTCAAAGAGAGCTCCAGGGAATGATGGAGAACGAAAGCTTGCAAAGTAGGATGAATGAAGCAGGGAACTGAATCTCAGACCTGGAGGACAGCACAGCAGCCAATGAGCAGGAAAGATATAATCTATGGAAAAGAGCAAGGGACCATGAGAAGTCAATCCAACAGCTTCTAGATGACTCAAAGAAAAATAATATAAGACTGATTGGAGTCACTGAGGAAGCAGA